>JABASC010000112.1:0-65725 GCA_019776185.1 Plutomurus gul | reverse complement strand
TGCCGTATTTTAAAAGAAATCGGCAATCAATCGGCAAATGGTCGCTATGCTTGTCCGGCTAAACCCCACGTATGCCGGCCGAAATATGATTGCGGGCCGCTTGTTCGTGGCACATCGGGAAGGTGTGTTCTTCACAATAATAGAGACTCTCTTAAATTCAAGTGGGTCATCAAAGAGTGAACAATTGTTGCCTATTATTTTTCATATTTTTTGTCAAGACCGCGGTTGGTCATGTATTTGCAATGACGGTGTCCGTAAGACAAGTCTTGGAACTCATGCGTGAAACTATTGGCGTAGGCCTTGCATTTAATTGGAAGGATGTGTCGGAAACTGCAAATGTGCCTGGAGAAGATTTTAACCTTAGTTTAAGGTTGGAAATCATTCTGAAGGTGAGTACACATTCCATTGAACTGGAAGCAATCATTTTTAGTGCCCATCTTTAGAAACCTATTTATTATATCTCCAGAATATATTATTTTACATCTTAATCTTTATTTATCAAATACAATAGGAAATAACAGGCGGTTCATTTCGTCTTGTTCATGACTCTGTGGGAATTCCTGTTAAAGTACCATACACATAAGCTTTTTTCAATTAATTAGTTTCGCTTAATTATCCATTTATTTTGCCCACTACTGCAGTAGGGGCAAACTATTTACCTTAAATATCAGTGAGATTCAAGATTTTTGGAAATAAAAATATGAATTAAATGGTTAAAATCGATGAAAATGACTTCATCTTACCTTTTTGATCCTGGGATGGATATATAGTTTTACATGTTGTATTTATTTCACCTATATGACTTTGCCTGCGCCCACTGGCTGGTTTAAATTGGATTAAATGAATTCTACCGGGGAAAAAGAAAACTTTGAGAATTTTCATTCAATAACACGAGCATTGCTGTGTATTTAGACTCTAGGTAATTTCAAATAGGATGGATTCGTCCCTCCCATCATGTCATCCAGTGTCGTATTTATGTATTGTTTGGCGAAATCGTACAGTTCTCTAGCATATATATGTATGTACAATGGCAGCGTAGGCTGGGTATTTGTATTTGAAAATTAAATATCCAACCGCAAAGCTGCTATAGTTCTCCAAGCAAAATCTGAACCGAGAGCCGCAGTGGCAATCTTCCAAGTAGGACGATGTTGTCTCGCAGAGACAATACAAGATTATATTTGATTTGGTTACATTCGCTTGAAGAAAACAACAATAATTTTTTTAAAGCGCGAGTTGACTGTGCAATCTCACAAGACCAAAACTGTAGGTAAAATTTTGTAATATTTGATTAAAATAGTGAGTGTAAATGTCAATAAATGAATTTATTTTTACTCGTAGGAATAGAAGAGAATTTATTCATAAAAATAATTATGTGGTCACAGCCAAAAATTCGAGTGCAGTTTTATTGTTACCTAACCCATTCTCCCAATTCCAATTAATGTTCATAGAGACTTTGGACCATTAGACCGCAATAATTTAGCAATTTAATGCAAATGTGCGCGTTCATAGGTATACAAATTCAGGTTTAAGGGAATGTCACTAAGGGAGTTCTCCAATGTGTTGCAAAAAGTTGAGCCCAGCCAATGCGCTCTGGAATCCAGCATTGTAATCAGTGGCCACTTCATTTTTAATGTAGTCATCCCGTCTATCTTCGTACACATCGTTAACATCAGGTCCTCCAACAAGAGCTCCAGTCAAAACCTGTGGATTAGGATTTGGACTGTTATAATGTTCCCAACTGCACACTTGGGGTCTGTCGGGACAAGAACTGTAAAAAAAATAGTATAAAGAAATACATGTGTACCAAAATGTTATTTAAAACTTTTATTATCACGATTTGAAAATAATGTTTATTCAAAAAGCACAAATTTTTCTGAAATCTCACCTAGATCTGTGATGTGGTCTTTGAGGCGGATTTTCCCCGTAGCCCACAACGAAACTTCTTCCCGCATCCCCTAACATGTAGCCAATCTGTGATTTCGCGAACACCCTGTATTCACGGACATTAATTCCTGCTTCTGCCGCTTGAAGACAAATGAAGGCAACATTACTCGCGTGCCTTAAAGCTCCCCATTGAGAAATGAAGGCCAAGCCTTTCGGAGATCGTGGGATATCGTGAACAATGAAATCACAGAATGCTCTGGCTTGGCTCACGTACACAGGATCCCCCGTTATTTTAGCCAACAAAACCTACATGTTAAAAAGTTTGTCAATATTACTAATACTATAATGAAACACACACTTGAAATATATGGAAACTTCAAAGTAAGATTATATTCAAAAAATAATTGTTTCAAGTGTACACACTTGCAATCCAGCTTTTTTGTCATCCCATCCAAACTCTTCAGGTCGAACTCCTAACCCAAACTCGTTGAAGTGAGTTTGAACATCGGTTAGGTATCTTGTTTCGTTTGTGGCTCTGTAAAGCCAAGCTGCACTCCAGCCCAACTCATCTCCGTAGCCCGACCATGAGCTTTTAATCAAACAAAATGTTTCTGCTAATTAAGATAACAAGGGAAGCTGACATACAAAAAGATAAATGTGTTCAATGGGTGTGTATACATGCTGTTTACTAAGTTGCATACCAATATTGACACATTTTATTACACATTTAACACTTGTAATGCACTCTTTTTCTATGTACAATGTACATACATATGTATCTCAGAAATTTTTGCATCTTTGAAAAATATGAATTAAATATAATCGATTGAACTAGCAACGCAATTGAATATTTACAAGAAAGTTAATTTGAGTTAACATTTGGAAATCCGTAATGCTAATGTGGATTTCACTATAGAAAATCGTTCTGTGTTGTGTGTGTATGTATGTAAAAGAGACGAATTTATGGGTACAAATTGTACTAGTAAAGTTTGAAAATATATGTGCCATCATGGAATCCGTCTATATGTATCTATCGGAAATTTGGAACCGAAGTATCAAAAGCATTCAGAGTAGCTTTCAGAATATTAATGTGAAATATCTTTCTAAGCTACAGTGTTTTCTGAGCAAAAGTGTTGCATGTAGGAGAATGTAAAATTTTTCTTTTTAAATAAATAAATGAAAGCCTACTTGTAGAACGATTGAGCATTTGTAATGGAGTCACTGTATTTGCCTCTGTATTGGTTGGCAAAATCATACAGCTCTCTAGCATGTCTTAGCAGAATG
This sequence comes from Plutomurus gul, assembly GCA_019776185.1. Lineage (NCBI taxonomy): Eukaryota > Metazoa > Arthropoda > Collembola > Entomobryomorpha > Tomoceridae > Plutomurus > Plutomurus gul. The sequence goes on along the minus strand of JABASC010000112.1, from coordinate 62,557 downwards.
GCCGCATAGGCTGGGTCGTCGTCCTTAAAAATTAAATATCCAACCGCAAAAGATGCTGCAGCTTCTCCAGCAAGATCTGAACCTGGAGCCCCAGTGGTAATTTTCCAAGCAGGACGAGGATTTCCAGCCGGCCAATCTTCTGGCCGTCCCCAAACTGCATGATCTTCATGCCCATCCCCAACCTGACCATAGAATTCATTTGGAGAAGGGTGACACTTGATGAAATAGTCCAGAGACCATCTGAGAGTATTTAGTCCATTTGCATATTCGTTAGCGAAAATATAACCATCCTTATAATCTAGTAGTCCCCATCCGATTATCGTGGTGAAAGCTGCGAATGGAAATCCAAACTTGACGTGATCACCAGCTGCAACAAAAAATTCATGAAATCAACATAAATTCTTCCAATTTTGAATTAATTGGAACCAAAAATATCTACCATCAAAATATCCACCGGACAAATCTAGACCATTTTCTCCACGATCGTTGACAAAAGAGTCCCCCCGAAAAGGGATCCTATTGTCTGCAGGCAAGACTCCGGTTCTCTGTGCCTCGTAGAAACGAATCGAGAGTCCCAAAATAGATCCGTAGTCGTAACCTTGTCCTGGAGGTCTTGTTGTTGTGGTTGTGGGAACAGTGGGCGTGGTGGGTCCCGTTCCTGCTGTTGTTGACGGTGTCGTAAAACCAGTTGGACTAATTCCTAAAATGTATAGTAACTGGTTAGAAATTATACGAAAACACCTTGAATGGCATCTCTTGAATGTACCCCACAGAGAACACTAATCAATAAAATCAATTTGATAAGAAATCATTTTACCGTCACCGATATCGATTTCACGACCGTTGATAGTGGCACTTGTCAATGCAGGCGGGGTCGTATTTTCTGGATAGCGAACGATGAAATCTAAATCGAAGACCGTTCCTCCGGGTAGATCGGCATCCCAAGGCTCATTCACCATTGTGAAAATCTGGTTCCCTTGATTTTGGGTAACGTGAGCTTTGAATACCTATCGTCAGTCGTCACTTAATTATATATGCAGTATACAAGAATTCAAAGAAAATAATAATATGGCCTAAGGGGAAATATTATTACCTCAATTGTGGTGATGGGTCTGTCGAACTCTACGACTACAGTCCATCCTCTAATATCTTCTATTACATCAATATACAAAACTCCATGCCATCCTCCGTTCCACTGATTAATAATTTCAAATCTAGCCGCAGCGAAACTCGCAATGAGCACTACTAACGCAGTGCAGAAAACTAAACGCATTTTCGTTACAAATCCGTTTGGGTAAAGTTGTCAAGTGAAGGAGACGCTATTCCATTGCTTTATATATGGTTGCAGCAGCACGTGATATATTTTGCAAGCTTTATTATCAAAATGATTCAATAATTAATACATTTAACTGTCCTTCGTAAATTGTACAGATATCACCTTTTAGAAGTGGCACACTCACAATTCATAACATTCACAAGAATGTTATCAAAAATGTACAAGTCAGGTCGTCAGGTGGGTATCGAGAAAAAGTTTCTTGTGGGGGCCACCTTTCTATGTTAATTTGACCACACATCCGTTCCCCATCCTTCGTTTTATTTTTGTTTTTGGGGGTGGGAGGCACGCCCCTGATATAAATAACTTTATGTTATTGCTACTACTGACCATAGTTTTTGTAATTAAGTTCCATAAAGTATATGTAATTGAACAATCTAATATCACTGTGCATATCAATCATAATAATGACGCTTGAAGCAGACAGTTGACAGTTTCAAGCACAAAAGTAAGAGACAGTGTTCAAAATGGTTTTTACCATCTGGTAAAAACCGGGCGGTAAAAATGAACTGTCGATTTTAAGTGGTAAAAATGGTAAAACACCATTTCATTTAACGTTAGTAAGTCAGGAGCACAAATTTTAATTAATTTTATTCAATCCACGACATTTTAATTGGTATAAAGGTTATAAATAATAAATCAATACATCTTTTTACCGGTTTTATCAAGTGGGTGGCAAAAATGAGGCCCGGGTGTAAATTGCGAACACTGCATGGTAAGGGACTATATTATATAGGTTCAATAATTATTAAACAATTAGATCACGTAATCACAAAAACAATCTGATATATAGGAAAATGAAAGCTGGCTGCCTTAGTTAAAGGTGATTATAATTATATGACGTAATTGCACCAAATTTCTACTTGGTATTTTTGAAGATATTTTTAGCGATGGTACAATACATTATTGGTAAACAATCAAATGTAAATGCCGCTGGCCATATATCGTCTTGAAAGTAAAACCATTCATTCTACCATTCGTATTACTTTTAAACAAACTTGCACGTTAATTCTTATTTAACGAAACGCAATTAACAATGAACCCGTCGTGTCAAATGCTGAGTACAGAAAAGTAAGAATACAAGCTTGTTTGATGACAGAGTTTCCAATCATAATTCTAAAGGGTGCACATGCCACGAGAAACTTTTTCTTCCACTGGTTCTTCCCCTCACGCTTCAACTGCCAATTTTTGATAAACTTTCGTGAAGAAGTATTAATATTTTTGAATGAGCCGAAAATGAATTTACAGTTTAAAAGTGATGTTGATGCCAACAGAGGAAAAATTGCGTACTCACTCACACTTAAATAAACATAGAACTTGATTGTGCTATACAGTGATAAGACCAGCATTGAATATTGAAGAATTGTAAACGCAGGGTTGATTATGAGTCGAAAGCAGCTCTCCAGCATGTTTAAAATGACGTGAATACTGCGGAAAATGTTGGCCAACTCTTTTGAATTTATTTTCTTCATTTCTGTTGGATTGCTGAAACATTTGAAAGATATATTACAGATATATATCTGTACTTTAATTGCTTAAGAATTTTTGTTTATATTTTTAATTTGGTTATACCTGATTCTCTGTAGCATTTTCAGAGGAATGTTAACTGTCGTGAAAAGTGTGTTCATTTGAAAGAAAAATAGGATTGCTAAGCTTTCCAAAAATATTGTATCAACAATTTCGACAGTACGAAATAACAATTGGTTTCTTGATGCGAGGCATGAGTCCATTGAGCCATAGAAGAAAGAGTTCAAAAACATTTTTCTGCACGGATTTCCCAATTGAAAGTAGAAAAGACTTGGTATGAACACATACAACAACGCATTGAGTACCAAGGGAAATAATTCGTGACCATTTTCATTTGAAATCTGAAGATTTTCTGAAAAACAGTTCTACAATCAGTTAACAAGATTTGCTTTTGCACATATATTTTACGTTATAGAGGGTGTACATTTGAAGAATCCTAATTGTGAATAGTTTTTTTTCAGGGGAAAGAGTTGGGGCATAGTGATGCAAAAAACTTAAATAATTTAGTAAAAAATATCTCCAAAATTTTTAAAATTTGAAAGAACCGAGTCTCAAATCAGATTTTATTTCACACCTACTAGGAAGCAGCAGGTAGTGATGACAAGGGATAGCCGTCCATAGGTGTCTGCCGTTTTAGAAGAGATACCCCATAGGGAACTTAGAACAATATTTATTACAATTCGCTGATAAGTACTTAATTGGGAAACGGGTACTTTCAAATTTTAAACATTTTCAACCCAATGTAAACAATTTATTTTAAACAAATCTTGATTACTAATTTTGATTACTTTGATTAGTATTTCATTCAAGACAATCAGCAACGGGATTTTAATAAATATTTTAAATTTTTTTGGCTAAGGTGTAACAGGCAAAACATCAAGCTAAGGAGCAGTGACTAGTGACCCAGTGATTGGATACGATATGTTATTCGTTTCGCATGAAATTTAACTAGGGCCACTATGTAGAGGTTACACAAAAATGGAGATAATATTTTTGTTGGCAGTTGATTTTGAAACAATGTTTAAGGGAATTGACAGTTTCTATTTGAAAGAAACTGAAAAACAGAAGAGTAATCGAATTCAGTAAAATTGTTTTTACCACTCCAAATAGACTGGAATCTGAAGACAACGTTCACTAACTGCACTATTTTCTCTCCATTTACGATGCAACTGTAGTTGAACATGTGGACAGACACTAAATAAACCCAGTAGAAAAAATAAATGATCTTTTCTTGCACTGGATCGTGTTTAGTCTCATTACCAATTAATCTTAAACTATGAATAAGAATAAGGAGTGATATTCCAATAAAATTAGAGTAGAATAAACGAGCTTTCCACTTGGAACTGCACAAGGTCAACTGATTTGTTACTGGATTCCAACTAAATGGTATACAATTCAATGAGCTTGACAAACTGGTGATATTGGCATACAAAGCTATCATGGAAGTGTTTTTAATACTTTCGATAATGGTCGAGAATATTTCGTAAGGAGAAAAAGAAATGGTCTTCACTATTTCCGCTCTTAGGCTTTTGATTTCTTTAGCTTTGCGTTCTGAAGTCATTTTACGTGTGTCTACTTTAGTACTCAAAATGCTACTGAATACAAAATAGAAATATGGCATTACCGACGAAATACAAAATGTTTGTATTCTGAAATTAGAAATGTATTTTTATTTGTAAGCAAATACACATTAGCAAAAGTCTATTTAACCATGTATACAGTGAATTACGTAAAAGGGGTTTATAGTAAATAAAAGACAAAAAGAATAACAAGTATCACCTGTGTAATTAGGCTTTTAATTGGTTCTGTCATTAAATATTTTAGACATCAGGCATAAAGAATTTCATCATACAAGCGCTTAAAATTGGTTTTATGTAGGTAGTAAGTACATGTACGTGTATATAGTCATAGTTCAATAAAATGAAAGATTTACTGGATGCATGGGTGGTTTGCGGGGAGAAACATGGAAACGAGTTTTTCCCACCTCTTGCCTTCTAAAATGAACCACTAAATTAATGTACATAACAGATAATCCCATTAAATCAATTATTTTCTAGTGGGATAGAAAAGTTTAAACCCTGGATGATAGTGAATTACAGCTTTTTCCATAGCTTAGTGCGAATCGTGCTTTTTTAATGAACAGGCATGCATGTACACTATACCGTGCATGCCTCCTACTCCATTTCCTTGCGACGCATTAAAATTGTGAAACGATATAATCTAAAGTGACACGTAAATTACAATTACACCATGCCAGCTTATTCAAATCCAATATTTAAATATTTGACACTTTCTTTGATGGATATTTGTGCCGTATGTGCTTGGTACATTATCTATCCTTCATATGAATATTTTTCATTAGTAGAAATTAAATCATTTAAATTAAATGAGTCGTGTTTGACTTTAGTAGACGAAAGATTCAACTAAGAATAAACATGATGGCCAAATTACATTGAATTTGTAATATCAGGAAAATGCGAACCTAAGTAATTAAATTACAATTGTAATTTCGAATTTTCAATGTAATTAGTAATAGAAATTTTGCCTTGAGAATAAAACAACAGTGGATAAAAAACGTATCTTTACAAAAAAAATATATTTTATATATTTACAAAAATTAATAAATACTTGACACAAACGGAAAAATTTAGCTTTCCATTACTGCCTTTACATTTACATAAGGGGTAGGCCATACGCAAACGGTGACAGTGATGAGTGTAATTAAAATAACTGGAGAATAATGCGCTCCAAATTTTCTCAAATAAACTAATAGCCCTTTTCGGTGCAAAACAATACTAGCACAATCCGTGTGTTAATAAAGTTCAATGTGTTTCTTATACAGTTTTTATGAACAATTTCTAGCTATTTTCTACTTGTTTAAAATAGCTAGAAATTGTTATGAATTTTTGCAAAAATACCGTTATAATTCGACGATTACCGGTTCGTCAATGTTTACTATCGAGATTAGTCACCGTGGCTTAAGCCCGTAACGCCTACCCTTTGCATCTCGTCTTGGGCGAGTGTGTACGTACTGATTTTCGATATGAACTGTAACATATACATTGTTAAACATAATATTCAAACGTTACAAAACTGTGGATTTACAGACACAATTTTGCATTTGAAAAATACATATAATCAAAATGTCGGCGTTTACGCACCATTAATTCTAGTTATATAATTCCGTTACGCTTGTGAAAAGAATTTTCTAGAAGTTAGCTCGTTTTGGGTTTTGGGTTGGCCAACTGGCAATGTAAAAGAGCGTTTGCAAAAGGGCAGACTTGATCCCCCCTGTATCCATACCTGATAAGATGTGTTCTTATTCTGTGGAAACGAGGAGCGATGCGGTGTCCCCCAACGCTTTGTCCATGTGATCCAAGAAGATTGATTTATGAATCGGTAAATTTCCTTTCATGAGTCTAAAAGATCTACACGCTCGCACAAACTTTCTCTCCCAGATGTCGTTCTTTCCCAACTGAGACTTCCAGAGAGTGAGGAATAACCAAGATCTATGATGAATTGTACCGAAAATATTGAGTAGGGAAGCAGTGATCGCAATAGTGAACAAAGTAAATAAGGGAAAATTGATATAAACTCTGAAATGCATCGAATCATCCAGACTTAGAGAACAAAACAAACTCAACACAAAGAAATAATACAAGAAACGAATCATGTATGGATTCATAATGTTGCGAAAGCAGAATTCTTGCATCTTCAGAAGGATTGACATCCACTGGTACAACCTCGCTATTTTGGTCGGGTCGCTTCTTCGGATTTTGCGAATATCATTCGGTGAACTGAAAAATTAAATACATTTAATTCCTGGAATTTAAAAAAAAGAATACATGCTAGCAAACACTCGTGGTCCATCAATTTTTATGCGGACCTTTTAAATCACACGAATTTTTTAACTACTCCCCGACCCCATTATTGTTCTAAGTCGTTAATGGACAGCTTCTGCTTACCTAAATTGTCTGAGATGATGCACAATTTGCTCAACCGCACTAAACAAAGTGATGATGTAAAACGCAAATAAAGATGTAACACCAATAGTTTCTATTGCCATGAAAAGACCACCAAGATAGAATACATACTCGTTTGTGGTTTTACATTGTGCACCGAGAACATAGAAGTTGAAGACATATCGGCACGGATCATCCCAATAGGCGTCAGCATACACGAAAGCCAGTATGAATGCGAAGATTGCCACTGATTTTATGAATTTTTTACCACATCTAGGGATCTGCAAAGAAATTTCCTCTGCTCTGGCCATCTCTGAAATATTATGTACATATATACACCAATCATTCGCTATTAGCAAAATACAATTCAATCTAATTAAAATTTGAAATATAATTTAAAATGTATTATAAGGCTTTGGTTATGACACCTTGGAATTTGGATTCCAAACGGTTGGCCACATTTATATATTGGACGAAGTGTCTGCCATGCATGAGGTTGTTTAAAGTCAACATAAGGCCACCCCATTGAACTATCATTATAAGGGCTGCTACAACGTGAAATTTTATTAGAATGTCCCGATCGCTTCTGATTGCCGAATAAAGTTTGTATGTGCAACCGATTGAAGCTGACACTTGATGGAGAATGTTGAGGCGCCACATAAATAATTTGAATTTTGATTTAGTGTAGCCGAGATGGGCTGTTTTAAAGTTCCACACGAACGGATGGTAGGCCGTGCAGGATCCTACGAAGACAACCAATACGTATGCCTGTTGTGCTGAAAAATTGAAGTGTTTTTCAATAAACAACTTCGATTTTTGCAGAAATAATTTTAATGATGAAATTTGGTGGAATGCCATTTTTTTATAGAAATTCAGTGGAATTAAGTGAGGAGAATCCAGTCCACTAAAATGGAAAATGACTAATTCCCTTTTCAAAGTGAACTGGATTTATGTCGCAAAACACAGAAACTAGCAGGAAATCAATTTAAATTAGTTTGTGTCTGTATGGTTAAATTAATATCCATGTTGCGTTAATACAGTGTAACTTTTCGTATTTAGTATCCATTTTAATCTATGGCACACCATCAATCACACTTGGGTACTTTGTGAGCACCACGAAAGTGAACTCTACACAATAATAATGCCAGAACACTCTAAATAATGTTCTGTACGTAGTACTCAGCGAACAGGTTTCTGTTGTGTTCAATACTTGCACTCCAATTATGAATTCACAAACAAGAAAATTGTGTTTCGTGTACCTGCCTAGTGCCCTGCCCAATTTAGTGTAATTGAAGTAATTTTATATTGTACACAAATATGTATCAAAGTAATGTATTAAAATTTTAAACTATTTCCAATGTTTCCGGTTAACACTTTATTCTTACTTAAATAGCAATTTGAGTACTTTCAAGCTGAAAAACTCCATTGCTTCAATACAAAATTCCAAGGAATGGATGCTTGTTTTAATAAAATGACACAGTCGGCTCAAGTTCGCGATAAGAGAAAAATTGTGCCTTTTTAGGCAGTAATATGGGAGTTTGAGTTGTTCCACTAGTTTGAGAATCTTGCTTGACGCTTTTGCCAAAATATTTCGATATTTTAGGCGTAGAAACATCATCGGGCTCCTCCGATTCCCTACAAAGACAAAAGGGTGACGTCAATGCAGTGATAATTCTAGTAATTAAATCCTAGTCTTTGTAAGCAAATTTTGGACGAAGGCACACGAGCCTCCAAATATTATAAGAAAATGTGTACTTTTACCATTTAATTTTAATGGCGGCCTTTTCTAGGAGATTCGAAGCCGTTGACCAACTGTCTCGAACAATATTTGGGAATCCAAACACAGGATCAATGTTTTTTCTTAAGAATTTTTTTGTCACGTCGTCTACAAATAATTTATTAGGTTTCAGTAATACAGATTTGACACCCTAATACAACTGTTTAAAACGTATGTATATTTAAGCCCACGTACCACCAGGATATCCACTACCCCAACCCTTTTCTCCTATTTCAATATTATCATCATCGGGAAAGCTCCAGTCTTTCAATGCATGATCTCTCGTAACTTTAGCACAAATACTAGCAGCACTGACAGGTTTGTATTTGGCGTCGGCCTTTGTGTCCACTTTAAATCGTAAATCGGGGAACACTTGCTGTAGTTTTTTCTGATATTTATCCATAGGTCCTACAGTATCAACATAAATCTTTTCCATTCTCACTCCCCTATCTGCCAGTCCTTGGATTAGCTTAGAATAAACAAAATTCAGCACACTTTCAGTAAAAGACAAACATAACATTCCTAGAGTACTCATAGTAAACTACTTTTGTAAAATGTAGGAGGCAGGAAGAGGAGAGTTAGCTAATTAGTGGGAGTAGGTAATGGGAATAGATAGTTAATAAAATCCAATAACTGCATGTATCCACAAACACTGCAAAAAATTAACAAAGCTGATACCTACGTAGATAGTTAAATAGAGAAACTTTAATAATTAATGCCAACAAATGTTTGCACAAAGTCATAAATGAATTTTAAAAATGTAGGAGCCTGGGATGATGCTTGTAATGTTTAAAAAATGAGAGCCGGGATTGTCAAACCCGATATCCGCCCAATAGAATTAGTAGGGCTTGGGTGGTTCAACCCCGAGCCGAGCCCCAGATGGAGAAATTTACGTTAACATGGATAGGATTAGCATATGAGACACTCCACACAGTTTCCAAAGGAGTGCGGATATATATTATCCTATCTGCAAGGGAAGATGGGTAAAATATTGAATATTTACGTTATTTTTTGTCTATCATTTATACAGTGTATCTACATTTCCTTACTTCAATAGCAGCATTATGTGAGATTTCATTTAAGCTAAATTTTTGACGGCGATAGCATTTTTGGGAGATTTGAGCAGGGGAAATTATTTTAATTCCAAATCCGATGTAATCCATGTCGGAAAATTGTTCAAAAATCTCTTCTCGTATTTTCTCTGTCAATTGTTTGGAATCATTTAGCTTGTTAACTTTGTCTAACAGAGTCGGAGGGTTTTCTTCAATCTTTTCAATAGATACATCCTTGTCTTTCTTCTTTTGGATAACTTCAGAGTCCGCAACGCAACAAAAGATTGAGTAAACCATCGGACCTACGCACAACACAATAAATAAAAGGACAGATAGAAAACAAATGACAAAAGATAGGGTAAAACGGTTTGGCATATTTCCACTAACCTAAAACCGGTCCACGTCCTGCTTCATCGATTCCTACATAGCATGATTTCTCTCTGCAATTTTCAGGAATTTCACTGAAAATTGTAACATCCTGATTTCGATTTGCAGCAAATTTTGACAGAACTTCGTCAAAAACATGTTTCGCAGTTTTTCGTACTACTACTTCCACAAGTTCCACTTCCACTATATCTTTATCTGCCATCTCAAGTCTATAAAACGTTAATTATAAATTATTCAAATAATAGTTAATGATAAAAGAAAATATTCTATTAAAACAAAAAACTTTACGTTCAATGCCGTATTAATTAATAGAGCTACACAATTACACAAGAACAATCAAATCAGTCATAGCTTGGCCACACGACACGACACAACACAAGAGAACAAGTGTGTGATACTTTTTACCGCTCTTGAGGGAACTGATTTTAGCGCTTTCTGCGATCTTACATTGCACAATCTCAGTATGCTTCAGTATTCAACCGATGTTGACGCGTTTTGGACAACAAAGATGAATGCTTACGGCAAATTACCGTTCTTTAAAAAAAAATATAAGTTTTATCAAATTCGGTATAAAATTACATCGTTTCGAAATTTTTATTAGAAATTCCAATAAAAGGGTAAATTCTTCGAGTCATGAATATGAAAGAATCCGCAAATTCACGATACAGTCAAAACCACATTTTTTTAAATTAATTCACTTTTTATTTTCCTAGTAATTCAGCGATTGCAAACAAATAAAATAAGCTAAATAATTAATGTAATTTAAAATTACGTTTTAGAATCCGGAATGCATACAAATGGAACGGTACTTTCTATCATGCATAAATATTATTAATATATGTATATATTTCTCCATTAACAAAACTCATTGCATTTTATTTACAGTAATTATTTCGCAGGTATCGCAGTTTAGGCAGAAATGGTCATCATGAGGATCAGGAAAATATATGCTACGTATTAAGCTCATCTTTCCATCAAATTACTTATTGTCCCTTTGCATTTGCCTGATGGTTGGAATGAGTCTCATGACAAACTTCTGAAGATCCTTTTGCCTCATGGCAGCCGTTTCTTGAACCTCCTCATGGGTAGCTTCCTCCTTAGAGTCATAATCCGTGATACACTTATTCGTTATAAGACTGAACGCAAAGCATCGAATTCCGCAGTGGCGGGCAGCCATCACTTCTGGGATTGTACTCATTCCTATACAAATACAAAATAATACTTTAAGCTTACTTTCTCTAAATAAATAAAGAGCCCACTTTCTCTGAAAGAGCATTGATTTTTTGGAAACAAGAAACTCATGCAATTTCAACTGTCCACTCAATGAGGCTAAATATTGGTCTAACTACGTATTACCAGGTAAGTAGAAAAAAGGAGATTTAGATCAGATTATTTTTGCGAATTACTGTGAAAATAGAAAGGAAAAGTCTATTGAACTTCCTAAATGCATATTTTAAATTTATTTCATCTTTTGATGGGTAAATTTAGAAATCTAATGTGTTCATCATTTATTTCCAAAGGGCTTCACATTGAAGCTACTAACAATAAGATTTTGCAGACAATTTTAATGTATCCAATTAGGATTTATTTTGAGCGATGCTACATTTAACATTTAAATAATCAAAAACCATTTACCAAGCCACAAATTAATAATGTACTCTGAATTTCAGAGAACATGAACACCAAGGAAATCGCAGCAATTATAAAATAGTGTTGTTTCATTTTACTCAAACAATCAACGCTCTTAAAAGCTACACGTTGAATTGCCTGTATAATATAACGTACAGTTTCGTACGACACTTACCAACAGCGTCAACTCCCATAGCCTCCAACGCTTTAAGTTCAGCGACGGTCTCATAACAAGGCCCACCAACCATAGTATAAACGCCTTCCCGCATGTATTTGTCCATTCCGAGTTCACTGGCCACTTGCTTAGCGATTTCTCTCAATTTAGGATTGTATGCTGTGTTCATGGCAGGAAATCTGGGACCGAACCTAAAATTACCAGCAACAAGCCCACATTCAATTAAACAGGCTGATGGTTTAATAAAATTTACAATTAGACGATGATTAAAACGTGCACACTAACTAATTGAATTATAAATAATTGTTAATTATACCTGTCTTCATTGGGACCTCGAAGGGCAGAATCTCCACTGAACCCTGGTAGGTTCAAGTGGTCCTAAACCAGAACATTATTAAGTCAACAGTTAAATAATAAAATAAATTTCTTTAAAAGTTAACTACTTAAAGTTAAAATTGTTAAATTAAATTAACAATATTTAGAAGAAATTACCTTAATTATCATAATGTCTCCAACCTTATACTTCTTGTTTAGACCACCCGCAGCGTTTGTTACGATCAGGGTTTCGATTCCCATCAACTTAAAAACTCGGACTGGCATGGAACACTGAAATATTAAAAGAGACTATTGTAAGGTGAATACTTGTATGTGTATTAAGTTAATTGGAGAGAATCTAAAGGTCGCTGTGACTTTTCGGCCATTGCTTTTCTGAGAAAGCAAGCTGAGAAAACGAAAAAAGCTTTTATGGTAAATTAAATCACGATTGCAAAACGAATGAGTTTGGAGTTTGTGTGAGTCGGCAAGACTAGTAAAAGAAAAGTTCCTGGTGAAATCATTTCACTTAAAGGACTCACTTCTCCTCCACTGCTCTGTATTCTGCGCTAGGGGTTTTACTCAATTAAATTACATTTTATTGACTTTTGGAATAACGGGACCTTTTATTACCCTTAAAGGAGCTTTTATGCCCATGGGCTAGGAAGCGTTGTTGAGTTTGCTCTGAAGACATATCTAAATCACATTTGCCTTCTAACATTACAAATGCTGATATTCTAGAGTACAATTGTACAATGTAAGTAAGTGAATGGGGCTATACCAGAATACTTGTAATTACCCAAAACCCAAACATACCACCGGTTACAACACAGCAAAAAAATTCAGAAAAATACATCCTTTTTGTTGCTAACTGCTTTGTATTAATTCCTGTTAATAAAGTGGTATGTTCAATTGCTGATTTTATATTGCTCGCTCGTGAAACATCTTACTGGCATAATTTTTAAGCATGTTACATATGAGGCTACAAAGTTTTGTTCTGCTAACGAAGATATCTTTTATACATTTTCTGTATTCACGCATTGCAAATATTTCTATTGATAATGCAACATCTTTTCGTCATCAATTCATAAAAGTATTAAAATGCAATGCTGGCATAATTATACATATAAATAATCCACTTGAAGTGAATTATATTTAGCTTTGTACTCGCGTAGTGTGATTTAATTTATAAGGTTCATATCGAAAAAATGCAGGGAAGTATTACATATACGCTCTAAATAAGAAGTCCTTAAATCGAACCGGCATTAACTGCACAAAAAGAGAGAGAGAGAGACTCATTGTCAGTGTGTATTACGACTTTGCTCGCGTACGACTTGTGTCCCTGTCAATCATCTTAAAGAAAATGACAAGGCAAGACGTATGTTGGCTGATTGTGATGTAAAATCCTGCGGAAAAATTGGCATAGCAGGCGAATATAATCTCTAGTGTCGCCGTCAGACTGTCGCCAACACAAGTGGACATTCAACATTTGCTTTTAATTTTCTTACGTAATAATAATTCCCTAGTGTATATCTAAAAGTATATATAGTTATTATGTGTTTGTGATATGATGAAAGAAATGTTCAATTTACAAAGGGAAACTGCACACTAACCTTCCAAAGAGGGTAACCCTCGTACATGTGGAAGCGACCCTGCATGCACATGACAGGCACATCCGCCAGTTGACCGACAACCAATTTCCCAGCATGACCTACAACTGTTGACACTGGGAAGTGAGGAATTTGTTCGTATGGAAAGTCTTGTTTGGCATCAAGAAGATCTGCAAGTCCTCCCAATCCGGAACCACAAATAATTGCAATCTTCGGTCGAATATTCGTCCGATCGAGCAAGTATTGGGCGCTCTCGGCAATAATTTCGTACGTGTAACTAAAATAATACAAGAAATAAAAAACTTCATTCTTTTTCAGTTTTTCCTCAGTTCCTGCAAATTCTTCCGTGCAGAGTGCAGACCCATCAAATCGCTTCAGTATTTTTTGCAATATAGCATGAAAACAATTAATTAGATGGTACAATAAAAATGAAATATTATTACGGGTTGAAAGCATTTCCGAATTTAGCAAGTGGCACCCCATCAGGTAGATCAGTTGTTATGGTCGTTTTCTTCTCAGCATTCGTCTGTTTCAAATTTGTATAATTAATCTCCTTCTCGTGCAAGTCTTTGTTCTCGCTATGGTCCTCCTCCAACTCGTTCAATGTTGCTTGTTGGAGTTTGGCTTCCATGTGGGTAATGAGGATTGCCCCGTTATTTAGCTTGGTGGAAGTCATTTTTATCTGCAAAAGACAACGCAATCAATAATTATGTTTATGCTGCTGTTGATGAGGAGAGCGAGATGACACGGAATGCTAATTGAATGCAAATGCGACTGCCATTATAATTATCTACCTACGTCGAATTTTATGCACTCCATTGAATGCCACATTATTAGAGACAGACCTTTCAACTACTTCACACTGTCTACCACCACAAACTAGTTCTAGTTTCATGTTTCACAATTATTGGGGCTGCTGGCTTGTAGTTTTATAAACGAGCTAATTGCACGCTATTAATATTATGCCGTCTCCACTTTTCAGTCTTTTATGTCTGCACACAATTCATTTTTAACAGGTAGAGGTAGCGTTCGTTCATAAAAGTGTTCGCAGTGGAATTACTATGAGAAATTTGTGCTAAAGGTGCAGCTAAGAGAGTAGCTGCTGGCTTCGTTGATTACATACACTGATAGCGTATGTATTGATCTCTCCAATTCTCTAATCTCTATTATCACAATTTTATATGCATCATCAGTTCAGTTACTATGCATTCCATTTAGTGCCTACGTATTCAAAGCAGAGTAAGGTTAGCTGATTGCCCCTCTTTGCAATCAACTTGCATTGTGGATTGTGGTACACAATGTGCAAAATAGAT
This sequence comes from Plutomurus gul, assembly GCA_019776185.1. Lineage (NCBI taxonomy): Eukaryota > Metazoa > Arthropoda > Collembola > Entomobryomorpha > Tomoceridae > Plutomurus > Plutomurus gul. The sequence continues at coordinate 47,480 of JABASC010000112.1, read as the reverse complement.
TAGGTGATGTTTAAATATAATTTAAAAGTGTTGCTGCACCGAATACTCAAAGAAAAAAAAGATCGCAGACAATGGATGCAGATTTTCTGATTTCCCTAAAAAACATGATAGGTATCAATTTTCATTATGATGTCTGCAATCTATCAAAATACCAAGAGAAATTATCTAATATCTATTCGAGTTTCAGAGAAATCTAACAGAGCTTTTGTCTTTTCTAAAATATGATACAGAATGTTATACATACAATTGTCGGTGATGCTTTTCGGTCAAATAAAGCACAGTGCGTGTATTCAAAAAAAAGAATGCTTTCACGCAAATAAAAATGTGAGGATGTATAAAGTACATATAACATGAGTGGTCATGAGTATTCAACTGAAATAATTTTTTGTATTAATAAAACTGTCAAGGAATAAATAAATAATTAATGAATGTAAAAAATCTTGAAACAAGTTCATACTAAGTATGTACTTTTTGTATACTTACATTCACTGAATGTGATCGTATGAGATGACGATTACGAAATTGCGTCTTCAACTTGTCACCGAACGGATGAACTTTGAGACACATTTGTACATTATTCTTATCTATATTGCGTCTCATTATGATTACAACGGCCATACATTCTGAGAACGCTGTCTTAAGTGTTACAATTAGTCAAGGCTAAAATGTTGCATCATGCCACACTATGTGGGGAATTACTTAAATACTGCAGAGCTGTAGGTAAATTAGTTTTATAAAATCCGCAAGGAAAACTACCAGTAATATTGGGTATACCAGTAAAAAAAAATACCAGTAAATACGGTAGTTATTATTATGAGTAGGTTGACTTTGTCCATGTATATAAAAATAGATTAGATCATAAATCACCCTAGCTAACTCCATTTATGCTCAATTGCTCAGTCCGTTATGAAATCACGTGGAAAAGTAACAGTAGAATTGTCGCACCCAAATAAATGCACTTTTCCAGCAAAAAAAATGTACATTTTTTGCACGTATTTATTTTTCTACATTTAGAAAAGATTAAGTTCCCAATAAATGAAAAATGGGCAAAAAAATCTGTTTTGTGGTCTTCCAAAAAATCTGCTTTGTGGTCTTGAAAAAACGTTTTTTCCATGGAGTTAAACTTCACCCCATACAAAACAATACAGCAAAAAACTTATATTTGCCACAAGAATTGCTAGTTATAAGTTTGTATTAATTTCAAAAAATTCCTCATTACTTGTAAATGTAATGGAGGAGGATTCAACTTACTTTAATAGTGAGACTTTTGGCGAATGTGATGAGAGAATAGGTTCGTTCTTCAGTTGAAAATTGGTCACTGGTGACAAATGTAAATTGTGTTTGAATACAGATTAAAAGGAGTCAAATCAAAATGATTGACTCAACTAAAGGGTCTCTTGCACGAGTCGCGTCCATTTATATACGACTCCAGGGGATCTTACAAAGGTTAATTCTATTCGAGAGGGATGTATGAGTTTCCAAGAGGGTCGTCTGCAGTCAATCCTACTGAAGGATGCATAACGGGAAGAGAGTAACATATAAGTATTCTATATCAAATAAATGATTTCTCATTGGCTTGGAATGAATAGACGTTGATCTCCCAACAGCCTCTGGCTTTTACAGATCAAATGTGCACAATAGTATAACTATAACTCGTGTTTATTAGTATATACCGTATTTACCGAATTATTATACATAGAATGCGTTTACAGTTAGTCGACTGTACTTTCTTTAAGGCGACTAAAATCACAAAATTGAGTTTGAAATTTTTAATGGTGATACCTCCCGTCTGTAAGAGAGCTTATATTATAATGACGTCATCCAAAAATCCTTTTTCACCCCTTTTCCCCTATATCACCGATTTGAAGCCTTGAACATGGCTTCTTTATCGAATCGCAATCTCCCCCGGAGCAAAGTTGCCAAAGTAGAGCTACCTACCGACAACACACCTTTACGGTGAAGACGAAAAGCTGTATTTACTATAAATTGTCATTTGAGCAGATTCACACTTAAGTTCTTTTAATTTTTGTAGCAGACTTGAAAATTTCGTCACTTATGTTTCCATAAAATTATAATTGAAATTTTTAATTCAGCTTCTCTAAATATGTGGCGTACAGTTGCATTGAGCTCTATGAAAAAATGCTTTTGAAAATTTTAACAGTGAATTCAGGGTATTTACATGTTGTAAATACGGTAATACTTGTGATGTTTACATATACATATGAAAATTTTCCTTCACGGGATGGAATATTCTTATTTGCAAAAACCCGTACAATTAACCTATCATGATGTATGTAGTAATGATATATTGGTATTAAGAAGATTATTGAACATGAACATTTTAATAAAAAATGCTTCTTATCATAAGAACACATTGCACACATGTGGGGATTATGATTATATAATTTTTATAGCAATTTTGTTTTATGTTGTTCATGTTGATTGTATACGGTAGCATCAATTTAAAGGTATAAGCACTTGTGAAGATTTTTATTGGGTCTGCTCAACAGACGTCATTAAAGATCGAAGGTGCTGCACTTTCGTAACTATGAATTTATTATATGTATGTAGTGTGCAATCATAAAAATTATTATAAATATACTATTTGAATGCACAACCGAATATCTGAGGACAATGGATTATAATCTGTCCACAGTTAAAATCTGTTGATTGATGTTCGTGCGAATAAAAATGAGACTTATCGTTTTACAATTTCAGCAGAATTTTAATCGTTCAGTCGAAAAAAACATTAAAGTTTTGCAATTACGACTGTAACCATTGTTTCATAGTAAACAGTCTCCCATTTATGAGGTGAAGTCAAAGAGCAGATTCCAGGGACTGACTTGCCATGTTTTAACTTTATCACGCAGTTAGGCTTGCCTCCTCTTTCTAATTGGCTACTGAGAGGGGTCAGCATACATTTTGCTGCTGGCATATTTTAATGATCTTATTATTTCGTAGTTTGGTCGTACTAATTTTTTCTACATATTAAAGTGCAATGGTATTTATTTACACTGATTCATTGGTGGATTCTGGGGGCTGGGCAGGGGGCAGGAGCTGCTTATGGATGATAAATGATATGACATTGATATCCATTATGAAAGCATCACATTGTTTTGTCTGTGCAAAATGTAGGTTGCTGATCGATTGTTTTAAGTAATTGTAGGAAGTTGAACAATTGTTTTCTTCAGAAGAATTATACTAGAAAAGTACCTTCCTAGGCATTGGCTTGAGGTCAAAATTATTCAAGTATGATCAGTAATCAGTAAATGACAGTAACAGAGTGAATTAAACACTTATACTAGAAATGAGATTGCACAAAATGTACAAATGATTTTTAGCCGATGATAACATTTTATGATTTTTGAGATTATTTTACTGCCAGAAGGGTTAGGTTAGGTTAGGTTGTTAACCACTCTGTTTAACATTTATAGTGTGAAACCCAAGTCGACTTCGTTTTTAAAGATTAGATTAGCTGATTCTTGTATTTTTAGAAATTTCTGAATTATATTTTTGACCCTTAACTGAAACATTTATTGTTCAATATCAAGTTTAAGGTTAGTTAAAATATCCTTAAAAGGAGAGTCCGCATTCTAATATCGAGAAAGAATAATTATCAATGCTAATCCGCTGGACATTGATAAACAAAACATTTTCCAAACAAAATATTTGATAAAGAACAGAAGCAAATGTAAATAAATACTCCAATTTAAACCACGTGCAGGTTTGGGCAATAATAGTTTCTGGGTTCAATAAAATGGATTTTTGTGTTTTGTCGTGGCCATTTGTTTTCCTCGACAAGAAAATTTATTAGCCAATTATATTTAAAAATAATTATTAGCAGTTCCGAGTTCCAATTTTTGCTTGCAGTGCTACGATTAGCTTTTAATTTTCTTGTGCCAACTTACTTTATCATCGGTGCTTTGTGTTCGACAGAGTATAGAATATTGGATACGACAAACGATATTTTCCTAACACGAAAAGCGTTTCGAATGGAGTGTGAAAGTCTTTGTTGAAGCGTCATGACGCAATCGCCGCCGTTATTGTCATCACATTACTCTTAACCTTTTCAAAACAAACAAGAAAAGCAATTACTGCGGATATAAGAAAAAGACTAACTAAGTATTCTTGTGTGATGTGACTTACAAATTTCCTATATAGTGCATCTATATGCATACCAATATATAATGTGACACGATATAGGCACTATATTTGTTCTAATATGTGTGTGTAGTAATATGGATTTTGGAAGAAAGCATTTATTGCCGCTCGAGGACAAAAAGCCCACCAGAGACACAAATACCATTCCTTAAACAAAGGAATCAATAGTTCCCGTGCACACCACACTGAAAGATCTAATCTAACTTCACTTGACAGTAAAGTAAAGGTGCACTCAAGTTCGCATCTCGGTTGTCAAGAAAGAAGCTTGTGAGACTTATTGAGATGAAAAGTAGAGCTCCTAAATTACTACATGACGACACGATGCTCCTACAAAATTATTTAGATTCTTGAAAGAAAAACTATCCCCATCTGATCTGTAAATTTTGTAAAAAAAAGTTTTCCTTACAATATGTTCCCAACTCGATAAATGAGTTATTCTCATTTGAATACTTTCACTGCGTACTAAATTCACAGTGTAGTGGTAATTGCAGTAGTAAGAATTTGACAAGAGCCACTAATACTATGTAGACCATATCTATTCAATATCTGCTGCTTGGATACTTTCTTTACATACATTATGTATAGGTAGGTCGACAGTATTGATCTTTATTGTAAACAGAGCTGTCAATTCTCCCACATCATCATAGCATTGCAAAGTACATTTGGGGAAAATGCCAGCCAATATACACGCAATAGCGCACTGAAGCAAAAATATATGACACAATGTCCAAGTTTTTGCTAAAAAAGGCAATTCATTGCTGGAGAATGTTATTCTAACACTGGAGATTACGTATCTGACGGTATCTCTGCGTTCGACGCGTCCCGTATATGCACTTCACTTTCGATCGAAAGAGAAAACGAAGCCCCTGGGAACTAACTCACTGCTACTTTCACTATACAGATAATGCCACCACTATCTCTCCAAAGAAGGCCATGTCTACTTTCTCTACACATTATTCTGTATTTAGTTTCTACGAAGTACTCGAATTCGAAACTTCTCTATTTCTATACTATAACTATCCATCTAAAGTACGCATACAGCAATTCACAGTAGTTGTTCCAGCCGCAGCCTAAACTTCTCTGCGAGCGACGACAGCAACGATGTAGGGAATGTTGAAAGCAGGGTTGAAGGAAATAATGTTTTAGGTCAAGTCGTAGGGAATGTTGGAGGCCGGGGGGCTCATTCTCAAAGAGTTTTTCAGTCCTATCCAAAATTTTGGGACCGGTATCCAAGCAACCCCCATATAAAGGGATATGGCTTAGGAGTTCATAACTTTAGGCGCGCCCAAATGACATACGGGTATGAGCCCCCAGGTCTGTGGAAATGTTGGAGCACACTTAGAGGGAGACCATGTCAAAAGCAAAGTCGCATACAAAGGCAAAGTCACACTCAAAGTGAGAGACAAACCTAGGTTAAGCCATTACACATTTTGTTGTAAGTTGCATTGATTTCAATAAACATATAGAGAGTATGTTAAAGAAAAGAATTCGGTCCTAATCCAGTAAAATCAGGTGGTCCTTTGAGAAATAAAGTTAAAGTTGACTTTGGAGAGTTGATATCACGAGCTCCAAATGGAATTAAGGGCTGAATGGAAGCTGTTAGTACATCTGGGTTTTTGGCAGAACAGTTTTACTAGTCTAGGGGTGGCTCCCAAACAGTAGTAGAATTGGGCTAAGGAAAATAGACAAAAAGTAGTATTTGTTAACATACATATTGAAAACCAGTACTCATTTGAACAAACCAATGTGTATGTTAAATTACAATAGTTAAATTATAATAATGTTTCATTAGTTAGTCCTTAATTAGAATTAAGGGTAAAGCAAATATAATTTTGTGTCTAATGAGAATTTCGTGTGATCTACAAATCTCACAGGTAATTTTATCCAAGGATTTTATTGATGTGTTAAATTCTCCCACAAAATTATTTTATTTACATTTCTGTACAGTATAACCAAAATTGAGGACCGCAATGGGAACCGTATTGTTCAAACACTGAGTTATTTTAATACGCAACTGATTATCCTTACGTACTGTAACATTCAGCCATCGTCGGCATAAATACAGGTCCAGTAAAGGCTTTGTACTGTTTTCACTCTGTATAATGCATGAAATATAGCGCCACCTTCTTCGTGTTAGATATACCAATACATATATACGAAGTGAAAAGCTGTACTGTACTCCAGTCTTACTGGGTCATCGAGTCTAAAGTCTTAGTGGACAGAACTGGTGACTGGACATAAGCGGAGCGAGCAGTGACACATGACAATGCAACTCAAGTGCACAGAGGACAGTACACACGGTGGATGGACAAGAACATTGCCAGCATTGAACCAAAGTGCTTTATGTCTCTACACCCCAACACACTTCACACGTAGTGTGTATAAAAATCCGATACGTCTATTAGATTAGGACTTTCTACAAGAAGGTGAAGATCTTCGCTTTCCCATCGTTTCCACAACTTACCTATTCTTCTCTCGGGTTCATTTTTAGGGCCGCCGGCCAATACTCAGATAATCTCAGAGAGAATTTCTAACTTCCTTCCAGATGAAGTGCAGCTTGTCTCTATCAAAGATTTCAGCGTCTCCACCACTCACGAACACATTGTACCCATAGCCGCTGAATCTGATTACGAAATAGCATTAAGCATGACCCAAAGCACTAGACTCTATCAGCAATGCACTTGTAGCAAACAAATGCATACAACAATACCTACCGAAAAAGTCGATCTGCATAATAGAGCGATACGATTGCCAATTCACAAAGTAATTAATCTTCCGAGATTTTCGGTTTAGTAGTAAAGTACAACATGGAATGCAATGAGTTTGAGATACAACACACAACACACACTCACACACACACAGTAGGGAGCATAGCTTTTTATCCAGCCCTCTTAAGTAGTTCACTCAATTCGTCGGAATTTCTTCGCATCATGGATGGCATATTTATGAATGTATTTATATTGCATGAGCCGCATGAGCATGAATTGAGCCACGAACGGCAGACATTGAGCGAAAGGAACCGAAGCGGAGTCTCCTATTTCTCTCTCTTTCTCTCGGTGTCCATACATTTTCCTATACATTCCTACTACTACCCGCTTGCTGCACAATTTGCTGTTTTCCCTCTATTTGGTAGGTATTTTTCCGGGGAGTCTACTCTCACATCTATCTCCACTGTATTAAATGGAGAGGTTGGAATTCTTCGACATAAAAACTGTAGATATACTACTAGATGTATAAAATATCCTCACAGAGCCTCAACACACATAACTCCACATACAGTGAATAATGCTTCCACACACTCCTACCACTCTCTATGTATGGAGACCACCACACGATTATAGTAACAAGGTATCTCCTCCCACTGACTGAGAAGCACACACGTAAAAATCGTTGTTACGATCTAAAGATGTAATTACTATACCATCGTCATTTTTATAGCTATAAAGCTACCTACTACGTTGTATCTCGCTCTATATGTACTATATGTATGTACTATGTTACAAAGGTAAGTCAGCCACCTTATTGCACTTTTGTTTCCACATTGCCTCACACTCGTACAGTTTTGCTGTTCTTGGCTTGTTCTTGTAATTCCTGCTTAGTGTCTAGCACTAACCATCTAGGAAACCAAACCACACCGAACCTAGCAGACCACTCAACCACATGAGAACGTAAATTCGATATACATATGACCACCACACACACACACGGGGTACATTTCCTACTACACATTTACACACACAATAATATATATAAATAAGCTACCACAACATGAATAATGTAAATTCATGTATGGCTATTTGTACCATTACCCCAAATCTACTTGACTGTTCTGTTGTGCTCTCTGTAATGTGTATAAGCTCCAATTTATGTGGTGGTAGTGGATTTACTGATCTAGGATAATAAGTAGTCTACATGTAGAAAAGCGGATAAAGAGAATGCAACACCACCACTAAAAGTACAAGTGGAATTACTAGTAATGGGAACAGCAACGGAAGAGTAGACAGGAACTGGCTCAGGAGCGTCCGACCGAAATCGCACACTCTCTCTCTCTCTCCACTTCAATGCAATATTATTCAATGCCACACTGAAAATGCAATGCGATTATTCTTCAGCACAAGAAATACTCCCATTACTTACTTGCATGTTATGTATATATATATTTCAGTCAAAAAGTCTTGTACTGGATGTTAAGCCGAGGTAATACTAGTATAGTTACTAAAAAGTAACAAGGGAAAGCAAGAAGAGCAGCTTTAAGCTTGGTCTCAGTGCAGGGAACATGGTATACACTGTGTGCGCCGTTAAAAGCATCTCTCTCTCTCACGTAAAAGTTATTCTCAACGATTACAACCCAAAAGGAGAGCTCTCGCATTACCTTCTTTGATTCAAAGGTGGTTACACGCTCTCGGAGAACCCTTCTTCTTTTCCATTCTACATATTACAAATATTCCGACGATTCCACACATATTATTACGTATTAATATTAAGTGCAGTTTGGCAAAAGTGGTGCGGGGAGCATGCATCACACTTACAGATAGGCATATCTCACGACATAATTCAATTTGCAATAATAGGAAACCGGAGTAGTCCCGTTGTGTACCACCTAAAACCTTCTATCCGTCGTCTAGAACAGTCGAGTACATATTCAAGTACACAGGAATAGTCGAGGAGACGACCAAAGAGAGAGAGAGAACGTCACAAGTGGAAAAAGACTCCTTCTACGGCGGTTCCAACAGCCGGAGCCAAGCCTAACGAAAGCCGTCTACCCGTCTACCGCTCTCTCTCTCTCTCCACTGTACACAGTACACAGTACACAGGCAGACACATACACCGGGCAGAATTCTCACTTGTTTTGTCATTCGCTCGGGATTCATTCGGCTCGCGTTTCCTCTCTCTCCACTTTACAACATATTTCTTGTCTCCCAGACTGAAAAACGGACAAAATCCTACAAGACGGGGAAAAATTACACTCATACCGAGTGGAAGACCGTAAACACATAGTTTAACGTTTAGAAGAGCAATACAAGTGGGAGCAGTACACCGTGACAGACACCTTATTAAATCACAGCTGCACACACTTACAGTAAAAAGTTCTCTTCATTTGGCAGTCAGCAACTTTTTCCCCTGTTCAATATCCTCCTCTGTTTTAAATTGACATTTAATTATATAATTTTCGTGTATTTCGCTCTCTTTTCAATCTCAACTTCCTATCGAGCGGCCAAACCCATTAATTTCCGCCGCTCTCTCTCTCTCTCTCTATCTCGGTCCAGAATTGCACATTATTATAGTGTTGTGGTTTTGTGCCGTAGTGGTTGCACTTTTATTGCAAGTGCAATTTAATGCAATTGCAAGTTTTAGTAGAAGTGAGTGGTAGTTCGCTTATACTAGTTTCAGCCTTTGGATCTCTCTGTCTCTCTCAGATTGTGAGTCTTACAGGTGATATGAACAGGTATTTATACTTTAAACCGTCTGTTATACGTAGCAGTAGACAGAGTCACTCATGTTTCTGTGTCTATGCATCGTCGTGTCGTAAAAGTCGTATGGGAGGGGAATGGTGATAAAGCCCAACAGATATGAACAATAAATAGGAAAACTGGCCGCATGTGAATTGCTGTACCGTGTACATACACAGCAATATATGAAATCCCTTGCAAGCTTTAAGTGCGCACTTATGTATATAGGAAGATATGATTTATCTTGAAGGAATTACACTCGCGCGGCCATTTAGCAGGGAATGGGTACTTTTGTGGTCCGAGCTAGGCTAAAAGATAATATATAAGTATACTTAAACTTTAATCAATACACTGTTTGTTTGCATTTAGGCTTGTATGCATATAATGTAGTAAAAGCAGCCGCTTCCATCTTCTCTAAATCCTACAAATTCATAATCCCAAGTTTCGCCTACAGTTTCTAAATACATTTCGTTCTCTATTCTGTGTAAAAGGTCATTATGCTGTAAAAATATTCATTCAAGTTGAATTAAATATGCTGAATTCTTATTATAGAGGAGTAGGTAGAACGAACTTTTCGATTACCTCAATTTACTTTGGGTTCGATCGTCCGTTCGTTAGTTTTATGACGGACAACTTGTTCTCCATCTAATCACGCAGAGTTCTCTCTCTCTCTCTCTCTCTAGCTACCTTCTGACTATATCTAACAATATCTGTACTACTACTACTTACTACATACACCAAGGCGATAGGTAGATAATTCCTGTGTATATAGTAATATAGTCCTGACTTTATTAATAATCGACCCAAAACAGACGGAGAGAAGAGCGAAGCCCATTCAAAAGCAGTGCAGAGGCATTGTACTTACTTAAATAGTATTGTTAGTGAGCAGTGGCAGAAGTGGATAGCGAGAGATAGAGAAGTCGACTGAGCCAAAAATCAAAGAGAACGAAACAAACTAAACTGGCATCATTCATGTCGTAAACTGAAGTCAAGTCCATAAGTACGTATTTATAGCAAGTTATATTACCTAGATCTCGAATACCTCTCTGTAGTAGCATAAGTGAAGTGTAGTAATCGTGGGGCATTGAGCATAATTTTATTCATAGAGTAGAAGTCCCTTGCATGTGCCTACACACGTTTATACACGTACTAGTAGAGATCGTTTTATTATATTCGTTTTCCTTTTTCCGCCGCTGTCGTTGATGTCGTCTCCTCCTGCTCGGCCGCTATTATCATCATCACCACAAAATCGGTGAGCAGTTGTTGAGAGAGCATTTAGTTTTTCCTTTTAAAACCATTAGCACTCTAAAACGTTTTTTCTCACACACACATGGGGAAGCTAAGGAGTCTTCGTGTCTCTAAGAAGAAACTGTTGTGCCCATAATACCAATACGGTAGAAGGTAATAGGGGGAAATCATTTACTTTTAAGAGTAGTCATGTCTTGACGTATGTGTGCACAGAGTTTTCCCGTTCGTTTTCGTCCAAAACAGTGAGGACGACATGTACCTCTGAAACTGGTGCCAGGGGAGAGAGAAATACAAAGAGTCAAGTAGCAAACACTTGGGTACATCACACCTACCTCTCTGTCTGCATTATACATACGTGCTTAGAGACTAGAGAGCAAATTGCCTCCCATATAACTATAACAGAAAATTTAGCGTGTTCGAACAGTATTTGTTATTTTTAGAACAGTTCGGTTCGGTTGTTTCCGTGCCGGATTCAGTGTGCAACTGACTTCCCTCAGAACGAGAGAGAGAGAGAGAGAGAGAGAGAGAGAGAGACGGAGAGAGAGAGTTCTTCGTAGCAATGAAATGGAAATGCACCAGATTGCTTCTTAATCTCTTAAATGTGTGTACACAAAAGGCTGAAACCGCATGCACACAAACAATAAGACCAGAGATAGCACGAGAGCAGAGAGTGGAGAGTTGTTGTATAGTTAAATAATTAAAGAAGAGTAGTGGTGCTCGATGTTGTTGTTGTTGAAAATCTGTGCGCTAATATCTGCAATAATAATGTGGAAAGTAATTTTGCAATAAATTCTCTATATTTGTGCAGGGGAGGAGAGCGAGGAGATATGATATAAAGTGATACAAGGAAGGACAGAAAACCTAAAAGCTATCGGCTCAAATACAACAAAGAAGGACGAGCGAAGAATTCCTTTGGGTCTTACATATTGACCACCTCACTTCTCGTCGATATCTGCGTAGTATCTGCACACAGATACAATTTTTATCATTGACAATCCACTAGAGCCGGTGAGAGTAACGTACAATAAAAGAGAAGAAAAATGGAGTCCATGGCACGCCAGCCTGTTTCCATGACTTCTAGCACGCAACCACCGGCAATTCCACCTCTCATTGCGTCGACAACGTTACCTGTCGGCTCGAGTAAGTCTAAATTCTGCTATTCACTTATTGTCATTCATTGTTACGGTTATTAGATGTGCCACAAATGGTATTTATACTTCATCAATACGTGAGATTTCGTGCAGACTCCTTCATTTGTGAATCGACTTTGCCATTGTGCCCGTGTGCAGCTTTTAATTTGTCTCTTTGTATAAAGTTCATTTTTTGTAACGGTTTAAAAATTGTGGGATATTCAAAATTTAAATATATGTGTGCTAATTGACACTGATTTCTTGTATCAATATTTTTTTTTGTTTATTTAGAAGTTCAATTTGCTGACGAAATTGTAAACAAGCCGACAACAATCTCCTCTGGTATTCAACCTCCGAGTAATAATTCAAGTGTAACAACTACAGCGAACACGGTACCAGCAGCAGCTTCCGTAACTGCATCATCTCCTCTTGTGAATTCAACTGTAAAGCCGACGTCGAATAATTCGATTTCGTCCGTCAATCTCCCACTGACTTCTGGTAATCACGCAACAACAACAATTAATAATAATAATACAATTACTACAAACATTGCATCAACTGCTCCGGCTGCAAATGTAAAACCTCCTGAATCAAAAATTGCTGCTGCTCCCATTATTACCACTACAGCTCGTGCAGCACCTCAAGGTCCGACTACTCCTGCTGCTGCCATTATTACAAATTCACCTCCAGCCCCGATAAACACAGCGGCAACTGCTCCTCTGCATACTAATAATACTTCTTCAGCAATACCAACGAAGGTATCTTCACCAGCAATTTCTGCTTCTGCTACTACAAGTACTACAAACAGTGCAACGCCTTCGACTGGCCCACCAGTTACCAACGGTCAGTCTTCAACCATAAAAACCGACTCATCCGTAAATCAGAGCATGCATTCAGCATCGAGTACGGGCTCCGGGAAGAGTGGAGCAGCAGACAGTGGTAGCGCTTCAAAAGAAGGCCGGAGTGGAACTGAAGGAAATAAAATGAATGGCAGTGTGACTAAAGGGAGTTCGGGAGCTGGGCCAACTCAATTTCAAGATCAGCAGAATGCAGCATCAAAACAGAGCGGAGTATCAAATTCTAGTGGCGGAGGGGATACGACTTGTAACAGTAAAGAATTGAGCGAGAGAGCCGGGCTTTGCGCACCCGCCAACAAAGATTCATTTCCTGGAAGTATTACATCTGTGTTGTCTACTCCGCCTGCAGCCAGACCCAACACGGCAGAGAGTGTCGTAAAGAATTCTGGTGGTGGATTGTCTCCGAGTAATCGGGCAAGCTCTATAGCCAAGGCTGGATCTTCTACTAGTGGCGGCACGAGTGCAGCTGGAGCCACCGCGAAAAGCTCTGCCACTGCAGCAACGACTCGGGAGCCTCGACCGTCGACTGCCACTCCTCACAAGACTGGCACTGCTGGAGCTCACAAGACGGCTGCTGGTGCTGGCTCTACCCCTGTTGCTAGTCGAACTTCGACAACTCGCATTGCGTCTGCCAAAGTGAGTCCCACGTCTCCAGGCCCGAATACAATTTCCAACGGAAAGTCATCCACTCCTGCTGCAGCTACTAACGGAAACGGCCACTGCGACGATAAGTCTAACAGTAGAGCTAAAAGTGCACCCAAATTGCGACCCACATCCAGTCTCTACAAGTCCACTGCCAGCTCGACCCTTAAGGGGATCGCCTCTCCAAGCACTCAGAAATCTGCAAAGTCTCTCAGTGCACCCAACAATAACAAAAGTACCAGACCCAAGGTAAGCATTCACTTATTTTTCCTTAACTGTAGACCTACGTGTACGTTTGTATACAGCACAACTTCATTATGCAGTATGCAGTGTACATACATACGTGTGTGTGTGTGTGTGTGTGTGTGTGTGTGTGTGTGTGTGTGTGTGTGTGGGTTTAAGACACTCATTCCCTCCGTTTCTCATAACGCGTTCTACAAACAACTCTCCACGAACGTACGCATTTATCTAGGCTAAAAATATATCTTTAGTCCATAAACTGTTTTTTCTAAACCACACATTGCATGTAATGTAGGAGGATGATGATTCGTCTCTCTATATGCACTTATTTGACATTGCATATCGATGAATTTAAGATTAGGCGTAAGATTTACAGTATTTTCTCCTCCACATGCTGCAAGGGATAGAGAGTGCAAATTAAATATGTGAATAAATTACAGAAGTGTATATCACGTTTTATAATGCTATTTGTATATACTTACTTACTAAGAGTGTTTACTAGACAATTTCGTCATTGAATATTTTAGAGAAGCCACTTTTCAAGTGGGAGGACAAATAAATATAAAGTTGGACAAAATAGTAATTTCAATGAAGATGTAGTGCAGTGATTCATTTCGCTTTGACTTCTGGTAACCCAAAGACACATTAAGTGAGCAGACTTTGTATAACTTACAATCATAATATATTTATTAATGTGAGAGGTGATCATAAAAATCAAAAATTACATTCAATCATTCCCCTTTCGTCTGACTGATCTTAAGAGTTAGGTTAAATCCTGCTGGTAACAGACTTGCACTCGCATATCACACAGAGTCAGGCCCTGCCAGACAATGCGTGTGTATAAAAAAAATGTAATATTTTACACTGAGCTTGTACGCTCGGTTTTGGTCGGATGAGCTGCAGTAGTACAATTCCTTAACATTTAATGAATTGACTTGACTCTGTTGCAAGTTCAAGGTTAATGTTATATATATGTAGCGAGTGCAAGATAACGTTAATAAGTAGTATTTAAGTTGACTGGTGTGATGGGTTTGTAGTTTGTGCATTACGCTCTTCAAACAATTTTTGTTTTTTGTGGTCAAGTCGACCATGATCAGGATATGCACGTATGACACGGCACCTTATAAATTATTGGAGAGCCACAGTGCAAATCCCATTACTCAAATAAATAATCAAGCGTCAGGGTACACAGCTTTAGAATTAACAGATATACCTATAATATGGTATTTTCAATTTCCTCATTTAATAACCCATTTTATTATCATTTAGTACTTGTAAATATTGTGACTTGGGAATTGGGATTTTAAAAATGGCCTGTACCGTTTTAGTTACCTACAAAAATGACACTGATTTTCTCAATGGTATTGTAGGCTAGTTCCAATTAAGAGAGTAAAGAGAGCCGCACATGCACTTACATACAGAAGGTTAATTATAGATATTTGGAGCGCCTTAGGTAATTACGAAATAGATACAGTGATGCGTAGTGTGCTCACGTTTTCTAGCAGAAATATCTGTAACAACTGTTGGTTGGTTCCATTTATTCGTGAATGATTAATTGTGGAAAAAGTGGCTTGTACTGCTACAGCTACAACAACGTGAGGTCGGGTGCTTTAGATTGGATCTGGAAAAGGCATTCCTTTTCTGGTAAATCAGCAATCTCTATCTCTTCAGCAATAAGATAAAGTCGTTTAAAATCAAAGTTTGCTTCTTTAATGAGTTCAATATGCTACAAAAGATGTTACACGAATGCCTACGTTAGTTACTACTACTCTACAGATTTCTGCTGTGTTGCTGCTAATGCACAGAGTTGCTTCTCCTCCAATTACACTAGAAATAGTTTTTACATGGGGAGTGTACAGTAGTAGGTGTTGAGGATTTTCAGAGTTCACTAAACTATGCGAGCAGATCTTCCACTGTAATATAATTGCGTAGTAGTAGTAGTAAGTAGCGAGATATATACACACAGACTTGCTCTTCTACCTACATAATATATGTATGTACAATGTACATTTATAGTGTTTGTATGTGCAATGCAGTGTGAGTGTAGACGTACATACATACATACCATCACCCCCCATTAGCGCATATAAAGAAAAAAGTGCTAAAGCACACTTCGTGTGTAATGTAGTAAGTGAATAGGAATGGTATGAAGCATCTGTAATATGAATCGAGCGGAAACCAAAGAAATATCTTTTAAGACAACTATCTGTGGTGTCTGCGTACACTGTACATATATACCAGTCAAAGTCAAGATACAATTTACTTGAATTCACAATAGAAGAATTGCGTGCTCTTTGAGCCGATAAAGGAAAACTTTGTAAAGAGAATACGTGGACTGAAGTGAACCGAGCGAGTGACTTGAAGTTTATAGCTAGGGAAAGAGATCTCTTCAAGAATAGAAGAGCAGCAGAACAGCAAAGCAAATGGAGTTTTTGAGTGTGTTTTTCATTGCTGCTCCTGCAGTGTCTTAAAGATTTCAACTTTGGTTTCCGTTTTCTCTACATTTCTTCTTCTTCTTCTATTTTCTAGGGTGTACTAGTAGTAATATGTACGCAGGGTGTCACAAATTCACTCAAATGCAGCAAAGGAAAATAAAACCTGAATCAATAGTAAATTCTATGCTCGGACCACTACTACAAATTCCATGTGCTTGTTCAGATACTACGGATATGTAGTAGTCCGTGTTTTTCAGGTCATTAATGTGTCAAGATAAAATCAGCATGGTCTGCATACATTCTGAAATTCACCCTGTGTATAGATTTGCAGTCTCGTCGATTTTTATTTCCCACTCCACTAACTAAGATTGCAGTTGTTTTCTATATGTATAGGTACTGTATCTTGAAATAAAGTAGTATAGGTAGGGCATTCCAAAATCGTATGCATATACGACTTTAACTTGTCATGTCGGGTGCTAAAGCGAACCCAGTGACTTTTATGTGTTGTGTTAGACAGAGCTGGCTGCTTACTTTCTTTTGTTGAGCTGCTGCTGGTGAGTCAATACATTTGCAAGTGTGTTTAGAATTGCAAAAGAGATTTAGATTCGTCTGAATTGAAAAGGACTTGGGTAGTAAATACTAAATAGGTAAAAAAATACTGTGCACAGATTAAGTAAAAGTATTTGCTATACATTCATGGTATGCACCAGGAGAGTAGGTTGTAAACAAACTGGAATAGTAAAGGGTGAATGGAGTGGAATGAAACCGCTCCCAAATATTTATAAATGTCAAGTCGCACACACTTGAAATATTAGTATTGAAGACAAAGTACACATTCTGCTAAGCTACAGCTGTACTCGGAAAACTATAAGTCGAAGAAAAGCGTAAACATTCTCCCTCTGTGTAACACTGGAACAGACTAGATTCTCTGTGTACGTCAATCCAGAATGCCATACCGTGACATTCAACATTAGCGTTCGTCCGTTATCCCGACTGCTAGCTATAAAGCACATTTCACTGTCTGTGTGTGAGTGTGTGTGCCATTGATTGAGGGAGTCAGTTCCTACTTATAGCTCTTTTAGCGAGAATGTCAAAGGCAAAGCCTTTATGTACAGCCAGTCATAGTCATTCGTAGTATGTGTGACTCGCGTTGACCGTTATTTGATATTTTATTATGATCGCAAAGAAGTCAATCCGTTTTCTCTGGAAGAGTCTGTCTTATTACATAAAGAGATGAAGTTGTGATGTGAATCTAATAGCAATCTTCATTACAAATCTGATAGCTTATAATGCTACCATAATACATACTAATCCCTGTGGTATATACAGTGATGCATTCTGCACTGGACATTTATAGGTTCCTAGTGGTTGCATAATAGATGCTATATTTTGTAAAAGTTTCCTCGAAATCTCTTTATTGTCAGTTCGAACTACAACAGAAATTTTTCCAAGTGGATAACTTTGTTCTGCGGGAGTTGGTTGCTCCTACTTGTGTATATCCTGGATGATGAAATGGAAATAGACGCCAAATAGTTCCATGATTACATTAAAGCGTATTTCATTAGGATCCAGAGAACTTTGTTTCAGCACACAGCAGCTGGAGAAGGTTCACAGCACATATCTAATCTAACGTATTTACGTATTTACGCGGTATACTACTCTATGGTAGTGGCTTGTCTTGCAGTAAACAGTGTAATCTGGCTCAGGCAAGTTGTTTTGCTCCGGTGCCAAAATTCGCTGCTGCCCGGGTGTTTATCTCCTAAATTCATGCTGGCCCATAACTAGATCTATTTCATTTTTGCTCCGCATTATCTCAGATATGCTTTAATACATTGCTGTAGCCTCTACTCAATGTTTGTGTGTGCTTTAACGCGTTACCAACGCTGTCTTTCTTAATTATCTGTCATGTGCCCGTATCCCCTTACTGGGATAACCTGGGAAGGATGCTGCACAACAACTACACAGCATTTTTATCTGCGTTTTTATACGAATTTCTGCACTTCTTTCGTCAAATTAAAAAAATCCGCCCGCGTACCAACATACAATGTTTTCATTCAACAATGCTAATACTGTCAATTATTCTTTTCTTCGTTTGCCAGCCATTCTACAGTAATTTTTCGGAAGCTATTTTAATTAAGTATTCCTCATATATACACAATGGTATTAGGTATCCTTTTATTTCGTTAACGGTATGTAGATTAGATAGTTTTTGCTTGTGCATACCATAAGTGTGCACGCATTAGCCAAAAGAAATGTAGAGGTAAAACTCTAGAAATAGTTTGGCGCAAGTCTGTTGTTTAAAGGTGGCCGTTATAGCTTTGTCATGGATATCACTAAAAACAAAGGCTTGTTCAACGGAAACCAAACCAATGACCTACCTATTTCAATGCATATATACATAAGAACATGGATATTGTAATATTTAAGACGTTGAACTGAACTGCAGATGTTAATAATGGTAGGCAGTGGTCTTAATGAGTAACGTGGATGCCACGCTTACCAAAGCATTAAACACGGTATAGGTAGCCAACTAAAATTAAGCTTCTTTCCAACGAAACGTGGGTTGGTCCATTCTGTACGATTCGTTCGGGTCAATATCATAAAAGAGAAAGCAAAATAATTGTGCCATATTAAATATGTAGGTATAGACAGAAAGAAACGTTGTATAGAACTAGCACGTGCGTGCATATAGACAGTGAGCGCGTCACCGCGAGCACAATAGTGTGAACATAGGTAGTAGTAGCACAGTCCGGCAAAGGTGGAAACCCGTATAGAATATTTATTTCGTAAAAAGCTGAAATAAAATTGCCATTACTGGTATTGCGAATATATGCGGTCATTCAGCTGAGACTTTGGAGTGTGCACACTCTACTTACACACAGGGAATCAGTCCAACATGGCAAATGGTATACTTGGAGCTAGTAGGATCTACGGCTACCGAGGCTCAAGTCCTTAAGGAGAAAGCGTATAAGTGTTGCCTCTATAAGAGTTAGTTATCGATCCGGTTTCAGGGTTGGCCAGACGTTCTCTCTTTCTTTCTTTCTCTCTCTCTCTCTCTCCCTATGGTAGATAGCTTGCAAAAACTGCGCTCTCTATATCCGATGTGCAATGTTGGCTAAATAGCACCGGATTTGGAATGGCAGGCAAGACTGCCCCCGTGTGCTTAAATTACGTTTCCTTCCATATCATTCAGGATGTTCTAGAATTCCGTTGATTTCCAGTCTCTACTGCTATGAAATAGTTTAAAGAACACGATTCCCTGCCATCCAAAGGAAAAATGTTAAAACTTTTCATTCTAACTTGTCATCTTCACTTTCGTTGTATTCCATTATTGTGGCTTATATTTGTATAAAACAATATGTTGACTCTATACGGCGGAAGATAGTAGTACCCTTGAGATTGGGAAGTACGAATAAAATACTGGGAACAAAACAAGAAAATTAATTAATGTCCTAATGTCACAGAATCTTTCTAATTAGGTAAAGTTGTCTTGCATCTCTACAAATAGAATGCTCTGGAAAAGTTATGTGATGATATTAGGCATGTATTTATTGGAATGTGCGGAAAAAGCGATTCGGGATGCTTACGACATTCTATTATGTAGCTATTTACTGGAACTGCCTTGTATGCTGCTGCTTTATAAGAAAAAACAACAGAGAGTGCTTACACGCATGGGTATTAGTAAAAAGCCACATCGAAAGAATTTATGAGTTTTTAAGCACTGCCACACAGAGCTACTATTTTATTGAGACAATCAACTAGTACTAAAAACGTGTACACTTGTATCGTTGGGTAGTGAGTAGTGACTGGAATGATTCCATAATAAATGTTAACAGAGCACTATACACTTGGGTACAGCCCACACTGTGTGTACTTATATTTACATGGAATTGTGTGCAATAATATAAACAGCAACAATAATGATAAAACGGAAATGATGGCCTGAAGAAAGACGAAGAAAAGAAAACTGGCAAATCAGAATGGATACAAAATACAAAACTAGCATACAATGGCTGAATTTTAGATTCTCTCTTTCAGTTTGAGACACATACTGTACTCCTCTTGGTTGAATTCACGGCGGAAATAAAAGTTTCCTTTCACTTTGTACTCTCTGCCTCTAAAGTAATGGCTGTACTATAATACACTAGATACATAGATACTATAATGGCAGTGAATCCTGGAATGACTCAGGGAATCCTTTTAAATTAGATGTGGATGATCTGCAGACAGTGGCTCTATCGTTTGGTTGGATGAGTGGCGGCATGACTCATCCTTAGACATCCTGTCATGCCGCTGCTCTTCCTTTTTCTTCCCTTTCCATCTCTGTGCGCTACAGTTTCTTCCGCTATTTATGCGCCGCTCTCTGTATAATCATCTTTCTCAATAGACTTGGATTTACTCTTATCATGCAATGAATCC
Organism: Plutomurus gul; assembly: GCA_019776185.1. Lineage (NCBI taxonomy): Eukaryota > Metazoa > Arthropoda > Collembola > Entomobryomorpha > Tomoceridae > Plutomurus > Plutomurus gul. The sequence continues at coordinate 26,898 of JABASC010000112.1, read as the reverse complement.
CACTTGCACCGAGTATGTACCGTAACATTGTGATCAGTTTCAAAGAGTTAGGTGTGTGGTGTGTGTACACGAGCGAGAGAGACAAAAAGAGGTGGGCAAACATACATGTAAGAGAAAAAAAAGCAGATGACATATCTCATCAATTGAGTTGGAATTGCGAATCCTTCGTATCTCTCTTCCTTTCTCTTTTCGCTCGTTCAAGTCTTTCACAGCACACGGAATATTGATTTTGGTTTTCTGCACGAGCTCATGCTCTACTACTTTGATAGTTCAGTAAAGTGTCTTCTTGTCTGTTTAGGCATAGCTTGCCAAAGTCTGTTATCTCCTTTTTACTGTTCTACTTATACTACTACATGCGCTTCTGCTTCGAGGAGCTCTGACTCACTCACTCGATTCTTGCAGTGAGTAAGGCGCCGCTGCTCCACAAACTAAACATCACCGCGTATACTTATTATGAAGGGAAAGCACACAGTTGTGAGTGCGTTTGTTTACGAATTTCTACTACCTTCTCTTTCTGTGTGACATGGAGAAAGGCGAGTGAGAGAATGAGAGAGAGAGAGAAATGGAATTGAACGGCTTTTGTTTGAGTTTATGGTGGGCCACAGTGCATCCGTCTGGTGTTGGTTGAGGGGAAACAGTAAGACACTATGGGAGAAAGTATTTCTCCATTGAAAGGTATTAAATGTGTGAAATTGCATTAACTTCTCTCCAGGCTACTAGTTGAATTAATGATTTGTACCTGTTACGGTTTTACCCAGTGAACGATAATAATGCTTCTAGCAGTACCTCCAACGTCCCAGATTTCCACCATTGTATGTAGTTTACATACAGAACTATGTTCCATTTTAGTTGAGAACTAGTTGTAATTACATATTATTATGCTTAGAGAGGTTGTAGTGTGCCCGGTACACATTTTGTTTAGAGTTTGACTTGTATTAAATGTGAATCTATGTTGCTTCCATTTCCAGTTGTTTGAATGCATGTTAAGTAAGTAACTGGCTGTAACTTTGTTACTGCCCATAAATTAGACGGAAGTTACTTTTGCAATTTGCATACTCAGCGTAATAAGTGCTTCACGATCGATAATTCGAGAAAAGGGCTCTCGCTACCGCTCATTGTTCTGGCATCCTGTCCTCATCCTCTTTTAGAAAATACAGAAAAGATGTAATCTTCATTCACTCGTAGTAAATAGTCACTACTACTAATAAGCTTTCAAGCAGATTACATTGTGTGTGTAGGGAGGAAAGGAAATAGCTCTCGCCTATTTGGATTGACGTGAATGGCCAATTCTCCTCATTCGTTTCACCTTGTTGTTATTATTATCAGTAGTACTGTAAATCAAATAGGATTATATTTTTCCCAGTGTCGGTCTAATTGTGTGACTACGGCTGCAGCGTCTCTTGTATTTTATGCGAATTAATAGCCAATTTGCATTTCAAATCACGATCGTTAGACTAATCTCTGTGATGCAGCAATTCATTTTGACCCAACTGTGGGGGGTGGGGGCGACAGTGGAGGGAGCTGAAAAAACATACAATTTCATCTTCCGTGTATTACGTTTTTATTGTTTATGTTTTGCCAGGCTATGCGCAAGAAAGCTGAAGGGCAAAAATTATGTATTTATGTAGTATACACATTGTACAGACAGGAGAATGGAAGATTTGTTTAATAGTGGGCTTCCAGCTAGTCAAAGGTCATCAGACGATTCTTCATGTGTATGTACACATAGTAAACAATATGCGATAGGAGAATTTTTCTTGCATGAACTTTATTTCGAAACGTTGTATGTTGTATCTTCTAGTTTGTATAACCCTTTGGCTAATAAAAAGCATTTGATTTTTAATGTGACTATACATTGGATAAGATATGAGCATTTCTCATTTCGCAGTGGTTTTAGGCATGCCTGTTTAGCTGCAAAATCGACCAACGCGTGTGTAATACGAATGTAATGTACAGTTGTCTTGTCTTGTTCTTTGTGCCCAATTTCTGCACACACGTACGTCTACGTTAATTAAGTCGCGGGTAGGCACTCTTCTTCAGGGACACTCCGAATTAGAATTATCCACTGCAATTCCGTTGCGGAGAGAGACAGAGAAAATAAGTATGTAGGTCTCTACGAAAATGAGAGTAGTACTAATACGTAATTTACATTCAGCTTGCTAACATTGGCCTTCTATCCACTCATGAATATAATATGATCCGCCTCACTTTTGAGCCAATACTGAATTAAGGATGGTTCGTCGGGGTTGAGGTTACTTAAGTTAATATCATCGATCAGAGAAGAACGAAGGCTTCAAAACAAGGAAATACGTAATATTCCAAATGGAATTGAATCTGTGAATGCCAAATAGATACAAACCCAACTGTTTCCAGTCCACTTACTATTTAGTCCAAGTGTACTGTACTTATCTCTCTGTGTCTCTGGATATTTGTCAATCACTGATCTGTGGAATTATCATCTTATTATTAAAGATTTTACTTTTACTCAGAGTTGTGCTAATGGTGGTAGGATTATCCGTGTTGTTGTTTTCAATGTAATATGTCAAGTGGTGGTGCTTGGAGATAAGCTATTTCACTGAAGATGTACAAAGTGACTTGAACTACGCAGATAGCATTCAGAATATTTTATACTTATTATATAATGCAATAGGCTAATATGTACATGTATCTTCTTAGGACGCCACGAATGATGAAATCGTCTCATCGACTTATCTATTCTCTCATGTATTGCGTACTTTGTGTTTATGTGGCCAACAACTGACAACTGCAAATAATGAGTGGTTGCATCACATGTGCTCTCCCATTCTGTGTGCTGTGTATAATAGCAGCATCTTCTAATTTGTGCACACACATGTGTGCATAATAATAATAATAATAATAATATTTTTATGTATATATTTATAGCTGTCATATTCTATAAAATCTCTTGACTACATTGTATGGATAATTTAGTGTTATTGTACAGAAGATTTGTCCTAATTACTATTTTTCTTCTTTCCAAAAGCCCCATTCAGAGACGAATAACCACTTTTATTCACTGTGAGACCGTATATTATTAAAAACGTTATAGGAGGTTTGTGGCTAAACATGCAAAACCTCTAACCCTACTTTGAAAGGACTGCACAACAACATCTAAGCACGAATAAACACTCGCACTGTGGAACAATGTAGCTTTTCACTTGAATGCACAATAGCAAAAAGCATTGGAAGAGGAGCATTGTCTGTTGTATGTATGCACTTTTCATTCGCATCCATGTATATGTTGTTCTTAAATTCTGAATAGGACTCGACCTTGATTTTTGCTTTATCCTTAATGAAAAAAGTTTTTTCTCTCTCGTAAGCACAGTTCACTTTCATTAAATTTGCTCATGGGTTTGTAGTTCTGCTGGTGAGATGAAGAAGAAGTAGATTTGTGTTAAACTAGAGGAACGACGGTGGAAAGGCGGAGGAGAGCAACCTATGGAAACGTTAATGCTTCAGATTTTAAGTAATGTGATAACCTGTCATGATCGCTCTGATGAGTTCTCTCTTGCTCTTCTCTGTGCTCCTTATTATATTACTTATAACTAGACTACGGATACGGGATTCTAGTTTTTCAGCATATATCGTTCTTCATGATTTTACTAGTGTAGAGTGAGTAGGGGCTCACCAACCGCATTTACATGATCTCATCATCACTGACATGGGGCTCTAACTTTTCATGTTCTACTACGTAGAAGAACTTATCCGATCTATACTCCCACTACTTACTATACAGCATCACTGAGATGCTCTTAAGGTTCTGTCTTGGAGATCAGTTTCTTCAAACGAGAAACAAAATTCTCCTGGTGTAGGAAATATTTTTATTTTTTAAAGAATTTGCAGTGCTGGGATAAAAGAAAATAGTGAGAGTGGAGCTGTGTGTGGTAGGCCCATATAGAGAAAGAGAGTGTCGTGCCATGTGAACAAGGAACAAAGTTCATGCTGTATACGTGTAATCAAGTGGATAGGTATCGTTGTATGATGTGGTAGGGATGACTCTTTGGAACACGGCAACGGCAGCTGGAAGGAAATGCGCTGCAATCAATGAGAACATCGTCCCATTTCTGAGCATTACATTATCGCTCCTGCTCCTGTCCACAAAACTGTGCTCAAGATATATACTTTATACACGGGGAAAGAGAAAGAGAGATGGAATTTGTGCGGTAAGCTTTACTGTCACTGACATCACGTCGTTTCGACCCAAAGTCCCACAACCAGAAACCGTAATGACATCATAATGATGTAAAGATATTTGCAGCAGCAAAACTTTGGGTTTTCCAGACGAGACTCCTCTCGCAGAAAACGGAAGCGTGTGCACTTGCTCGCTCAACTCAAATACACGTATAAATGGTCTCTGGTTGGCAAACACGGACATTAGTCACCCAAATCATAGACCTTTGGCTTTAATACGAGTATAAATATGCAGTAGATGTTGTCGAGGACCTACTTTTCTTATGGGGCAGTTAAGAAATCGTGGCTATACAGCTCTAAACATGATATACTTAGGGTCACGTAACCTATTCAATTGACCATGCAATCATCGCGAGAGAAGAGGTGTACATACGCTAAATGTGCTATTTTCGAATACATTTCCATTCGTTACGTACCAAGAGGGCACTAGAACCGAGAGCTATGCAACAAATGTGTGTAAACTATTTATTGTACCAATTTAGCTATGCCGTGTGTACTATTTCACTTTTCGAAAATAGCTTGTACTTAATTACAGGTGTACGATGTACCTGGAAACTAGATTGCTTGTACAAGTATATACTTACGGAATTTGTTGGACTGCTAGCAATATTGCCTTTCTTGGTACATGCTACAACCACTATATACATAGAATTTAATCCAGAGATCACTACAGAGAGCCGAATAAAATGAATATTGAATATGCTACAGCTCAAAAATTATTCAATGTAAGCATTATCGGACAATTGGCATTGTTCTTCTGGCTACAAATCTGGAAATTAATTAAAATGTGAAGTCATTGAATTGCTACATACAAATGTCAGTTCATTTGTGAAGTAGTACATATTGGCTGTATAAGAATAATAATATACGGGTGTATATCACTATGTATACACAAGTATCTTCAGGTGAAGCCACATATGTTATAAGAGATGAAAGAGCATCCATTCGTTTTAAGGTTAATGTGGACAGATTGACAGTTTATTAGTACTTCTCTCTCCAGCGCTCAGCAGGGTTTGTCCATGTGCACAATGAGTAGCAATTATGTTGGTGAAGGGCTTATGGAGATTTAATGCTAAGGGCATGTAATTTTTAGCTAATTTTTAGTTTATATACTGTCACTGTGTCAGTCAGTCTCGTAAACAGAGTTTTCTCATCCCGTCACTCGTCTCGAATGTAATTACTGCTTGTACATATATAAAGCGTATAGCCACTAGGTGATAAAATGTTTGTAATACGATACATTTGTGTTCAGTGTTTGCCTGCAGACAATTTATACATGTGTGTTGTGTGCATATCCGTTTTGTACCTGAGTGTTAAAAGCTAGACTAAAAGCTACGAATGTGTAATGTGTTTACTAAAGAGAACACCTTTATTTTATCCAGGGTGTTGCCTCCACTCTGCCATACGAAATATGTGGAACGCTAACATACATACATTTAAATTTAAGGGTAACATTGCAAATTCTATTTTTCTTGTTTACATGTATTATTCGCTCTTTAAAAAATTGGTTTGCACACAACCGCACAGCATGAATTGACATGATGTTTTTAAAAATTGCACAATGAAGTGTGGCACGTAGTGTATATTTTTACAAATAATAAATGACGTCAACACTGTTTGGGCTTAGAGTGGTGTATTGGGTACTACCCTTCGTGTTATGTTGTGGCATAATGGCCCTCGTCTCTAGGTTGAGTTGAGATGAGAGTGAATTTATTTGTACAAATTATCACATCCACTTGACTCGCAATATTGTTGCATACTGTATACAACAAGTACGCACAGCGAGACAGAGAACATAGTTTTGGTAAAAGGTATATAATGGTATATATTTCAGGTCATCTGTTCAGTTGTCAACTGGAGGCTTTATTTAGGAGGTATTTAGTTATATCTTACTACAATATTAAAAGTGATGGTAGTAGTAACTTATACAAGTTTAAAAGTATTGCAATGAAGCATTTAATTGTTAATGGCAAACAGCATACAATAACGGAGTCAACCAGTGTCTGTATATTTGTGTGTGTATAAATATGTTTGTTCTTTAGGAACTCTCTCTGTGTGTTTCATATAGTGTATAAAAATTCGCAAATGTATGTGATGGTGTGCACGATGTACTGCACTTAACTAACTAGTTGATGTCTGAAGGGTGTTAGTGTTAAAGTTGGACAAATATTATAGGAAGAGTAAAAATAAGTATTAGCAGACACGAACATACGGAGAGCTACGCGATGACGAATTACTTACTGCTGGTAGAAGCTATCCTAATGTTTTCATTGTTTAACATTGACGCAAAGTCTACGTGTAGTCTCTCTGTGTAGAGAGAATCGTAGAGAACGAAAGGGAGAACATTTGATTCGAAATTCGTCAAAATATTCAATGTTAACCTTACTTTTAATTTAACACTAACTACTAACTATACAATCCCATTTTGCAATTAGTTCAGTTTGAGTTGAACATCCAGTTTGTTTCGTCCACTGCTAAATACTGACTACAGAACAGAGCCGGCGTACCAACTATAACCACTTTGATAATCTACTACTCTACTTTGCTGTAAGGTTCTTGTTTGTTGTCTCTACCAGTGAATTAATGATCACGCTCTTTCCTGCATAATGAAGTCAATGCAAGTTTTACCTGAAAAATTCTACCTGTACAACTCTGCAATAGAATATATTTCCTATAGATAAGTAGGAATATAAGGGTGTGTTAAAACGCAACTTTTAATATTGGAAAAGATTTTCCCCATGTATTTAGGATAGGGAGGTTTAATGAAACCGTCTAATCGCTGCCCTCCCCTGCCGTTATTATTAGTTGATGACGTTTCTATTCTGTAGTACTGTATAAGGAAACCTTTCAGCAGTTCACATAAAATTATAATTGGTTAGTGGAGATAAAGAGAAGAAGAAGTAAGTGCGGCGATTCTGAAGTCTGTGGCACTATTTTAGAATTCAACGTGCTAAACAAGGAGCATTGAATTTAATATTCATAAGTAATTGGAACAAATCTCCGTGTTAATATTCTCTGCTAAAGTTCATTCCGAGTAAATTCACGTCTCGTAAAGTTTGTCTACAGCGGAAAGTATTATTGTCAAGTGAAGTGAAGCTAAGCAAATAAAAGTTTGTGGTGGTGTGAGCAAAAAGAGGAAAATCGTTCTACTGCCGCCCAACCAGCAAAGTTAAGTGAATAGTAGTGCCAGTGTGCAATCAGCGGAAAACTTGTCGTTTTGTTCCCTTTCGATATTATACAGTGCGAAATCTCTTTCTAAATAGAATACAATCGCTTGTAAAGTTGAAAGTGGTCTTTGGGCTCCCTTCTACTTAATAGTGTAGAATAAAGAAGTAGAAGAGCATAGCATACTAAAAGGAAATTGAATTTCTGGACCGGACATTTATTTCTCGGCTCTTTAGATTGCGAATTGTGGTGGGCGTGACAAACCTCTCTCGACTGGCTCCTACCTTCATTATTATTCTGTATTACTTTTTACTTCCTGTGTAGAAAAAATCTGAAAGCGTCTTTATTAAAATGAGAAAAAAACGAAAAGTTGCCCCTGCCACCTACTTATGAGAGAAAAAATACAAGTTCTTAAAGCCTTAAGGTCTGAAAGAGAAACGTGTAAATAGCAGAAGGCATTTATTAATTTCAGGTCGGGTTGCTGCAAAATCATATAGTTTGTGCGAGCTGAGGGGCCGCCGGTTGATTTGCTACTCCCGTTTATTTATATTCTCGTCCTTATCTCCTGCTAATCCAAATAACTGCAAAATTATGCATGGATGTGTTTATGAATTTAGCCTACTTATTAGTCTCTCATCACATCTTCATAATCGTGGCATGGCACTACACCTTGGCCTTCTATTTATTAGTATTATGCGCTGTCGTAGGTGGGGCATTTGTTAATTGTTTGTCCCGTCCCACATTAAATTTAATCGTAACTCATATTATGTACTCGTAAAGTGTGTGTACGAGAATTTCTCGAATGCACACCGTATCATTTGCGATGACAAGAATCTCTACTTTGAACGAGTATTTTGTTTGCTCTCTTATCTCTCTCTCTCTCTCTCTCTGTTCATAAATGATGATGATATATTTAATCCCCACTTCAAGGGATAATTTAGCCCTAGCTCCAAATTAAGGCAAAACTCATCGTATACACCAATCAAGCCAATTATTACCACCTATTACTATAAAGTAGATTTATTATCACTGCTGCCTATTCTATTCTTCCAGCCAATTTCACGTCAAATTCACAGCCAGACGATGACTTCATACGAGTTATAATATTATAATACACGAGTACATGTGCGTTTGGGAAAGTGGAATTATTAAAAATGATAAGATAAAATTGCAAATGGCAGCAATAAATCTGAATGTGAAACCTTCGTTCTTTCGTATGCATTTAATTCTTGAGTAGAGACGTTCTGTAATGAAAACTCTGTGCTAGGAGAGGCAGCCTTTTTCTGTTTAATAGAGGAAGTGAGATACTTATGATAATAAATATTGGAACTGACTTTCATCTTGCAAAAATTTATAAATGTGGTGGTGGTGTGTTTGGACTAGATATTTTTATCGCATACAAACAAACACGTTATATGCAAGGCAAATTGATGAGTTCCAGCATATTGCCTTTGTCTGGAGGCTGCACACGGTTCCGCATTCAAATTAAATATTTACTAGGAGTTTACAAAAGAGATAATTCTTAGCGCAGGACGAGGGTCACATATATAAATTAAATAGTAGTGTGTATATGAGTATATACATATATATACTTTTCTACCTCTCTGTGTGTGTACAGAGAAATCTCAACTTTTGTTCCGTGACTGAGTTAAATTCTCTGCTGTAGTAGTCACCATTATTTATGTTAGAAGTCTGTGCATGTGAGTGCAATATTAATACACAAGTAGTAGTAGTAGTAGTAGAGATTCGTAGCTTAGGATGACATAATAGATGCAGACAGCAGGGCAGAAATACGTAAGTATAAATACTTATGCATTTACTGTGTGCACTATTCACAATCAGTAGTGTCATCATTCACGTTTTTACTACATAGTCCTTGTAGACGTTTGTAAATATTTACTAACTGAAATAAATGTTTAAATAATAGACTCTGTATGTATGTATATATTTAGTATGCCAGTATATGTATAGAATCCATTCCTGCAGTGGAATCTAAATATGTAAATTTAGGAGAGTAGACGACAGGGAGATTGTTATACTACCATATATAGCTGTAAGATGACACATGCAACAGCAAGCAACAGATAAACATCAAATTTGTTGTCGGCAACATGCATCCCCTTTATATTAGAATATAATTGATGCTGTACATATAGTATTGTAGTGTTTTACTATTAATAGTAATGTATGTGTGCATTTGTTTGTTCAGATGGGTGATGCGGCTGGAAACGGTGGTGGATCTGGGGAGAGTAAGGCTGCAAATCTGAAAGAGCAATTTGCAGCATTCAGTCGGTTTGGAGATACGTCATCTGATGGGAAGCAAATCACCTTGTCACAGTGTGATAAGTGGATGAAGCAGGCTCATGTGATTGATGGCAAAAAAATCACCACCACTGACACTTCTATCCTATTCAAAAAGCTTTTTAAGTGAGTTATGTGTTTATGTAGCATGTAATTCAAAGGAATTCTCTAATTGTATGCACGAAGGCGTTATGTCTGTAACATGAAAGCACGTGGATGGATGTAATTAAGTCGTTGAATGTATGTAGGACGTCGAAGAAAGTTGGATTTGAAGATTTCAAGAAGTACGTGGAGGAGCTGACGACTTTGAAGAAAATGGAGCCTCCAGAAATCTCGGACAAGTTGACAAACTGTGGAGCCCCTGGCCTTTCTTCAGCCACGCGCGCCAGTGGTGGAGGAGTTTACGAGCGTCTGACTGACACTTCAAGATACACAGGCTCTCACAAAGAGCGCTTTGACTCCACCGGCAAAGGAAGGGGCATCGAAGGTCGTCGAGACGTTCAGGATGATTCTGGCTACACAGCATCTTTCAAGTCCAAGTTGGCCGAATCGAATTCTCCTCCTGCCAAGTGAACTCTATAGAAAAGAATTCTTTTTAAAAAAACGACAAGTCACAATCTTTCCAATATATAATTCAATTCGAGACAACACACGATGCACACACAACACAATGACATTCATTCATTCTACCACACACACACATATTATTATATCTGTAGCATGAGAATTTGACAACTCTTCTACATATATGTATGTATACACATATGCAGAGGGTCTTACAAAGAAAACCCACTTTAATATCAAGTCGTTATGTAATATATAGTAATTGTATCTTAACTCACTAATAATCTTTAAAAAAATATCACGCAATTGGTGGAAGGTTTAATGTAATAAGTATCCACGCTGACACATTTATAAACATGAAGCCAAAAATACGAAACTGATCACACTAAACAAGATTCGACGACAGATAATATGCAGATATTTAGTGAATGATTGATATAATATTATATGAATGAAGTTCAGCAGAAATGACAGAAGCGACGACGACAAAAACCTGACATCGTGTTGCTCTCGAGGTCAAAATCATCATGAACTGAATTGAATTTGAAAACATCACTTTTCTACTACTACCATTATTGTAAGTGATAAGGAGAAAACATGCGAAGAAAGGAAGATTAAATGGCAGATTAGAAAGTGCGATGCGAAGGATCGTAGAAATGTAACATTATCTTAAGAGCTATTACACAATATATAATTCTCCAATGTTAGAATACATGAATTCACATCATGAATAAAAATGTATATGCATCATTGGTAAATTGTATACGAATGTCGAAAATCGATAATCTATAATAACGTGTATGTAAACATATGAAGGTTGCTTAAAACCGTGAAAAAATTATCGTGGCTACATAGGTATGATCCTTACATGTGTAATTAATCCAACATTTTACAGCAATTCGCTATTATTGTGATGTATTTTCCATTGTATTAGAATCTATGTATTATGGTGTAAATAAGTACGTGAAAAGGTGTACTTTCTACCACCACAGTTGTATTATTGAATTTCTCAAGCTTGACTATATATGGTAGTTCTATTTTATTAGTTTTCTTTCTCGTGTAAATATATAGCAGTGGTAGATGAACACACGTCCTCAATGTAACTGCCATTCTAAATTAAAGTGTCTTACGATTAGAACTAATCTTTTGTTCTTACTAAAAATACAGCGACCATATATTATGTATGTCAATTCAAAGTTGAAGGTAAAACGTGTAGCCCTGTTTTCAGTTGTCAGCTTTAAGTTTGTACGTAATAGTAAAATGTAGCTATAAAGAGAAATCAAGTCGTGTGAATAATTTTTTGTAAAATTTATTTTAAGAAATGTTAATTTGTCTTATTGCTTAATATTGTCACAGAAAATGCCTAACAATTGACTGGAACGGAATTTGAAAATATACAGACAGTAGGTCGCGGTCGGGTTGTTTAAAATACGTTAAGAAAAATGTGTGTGTGTATGGCGCTGTGTGTGACTGTATTAATATGCTACTATTTGTGGTTGTACGTTGTAGACGGATGCGCGCTGTTTTCAGTACGATACGTTTTAATGAGGGACGAATTGCATAAACTTTTTCTGTCGCGACAAAACCTATTTAGCCACTTACATGTATTTATAATATATGTGGATTTTCCAAAGTCTTGCGCGTTCAGTATAATAAACATTATGTAAAATTGTGCCATAGGATCACAGCAGTGCTAAGTAACATAGGTTATAATGTATAATATTAGAGAGGGCAATAATTTCATTAAAAAATTGACCTGACCCACACAATTAACAATCTTAAACTGGTAGAATTAAAATATTAGTGTCAATTAATAGGTATACGCCAACGTTCATGATAATATTTCAATACACGTTAACTTGCATATGTTACTCTCTATACAATAATTAATGTGTAAAGGAAGAATCTGGAGCTGCATTAAAATTTAGAAATGCACTCGTTGTCAGTTTTATGTATAATTCCAAATACTTACGTAGCTTGTTAAGAATTAAATTAATATATTAATTAACTAATTCCCCCAAATTGCTAGTAAAAATAGTAAATATAGATTAGAAAAAATAAATTGTATCTACAATTTGCACTATTAACATTGTAAAAAAGCTGCTGAATGTGTCGAGAATGATTTGTTAACTGCTTTACAAGTTTACACTTAACAATTTGTAAGAAAATATCTACGTATTGATAATAATTATGGCTACTCAGTTGAAGTAGATGACGAAGGAAGCGTATGTTGTAAAAACACAGTTTGCTATTCAGATTTATAAATAGGATTCATAATAATAGGTTGTGAGATGAATCAACTAGTTAATTAGTTAGTAGTATAGTATTTAGTAAAAATAATAATAATGGAATTAACAAAAAAGAGGATGAATGCATGGTGCTTCAAATACTAATATCAGTCTGCTAATCTCACTAATGATGTACTAATAATAATATACGACGAATACAAATGAAAACCACGTTTTCCGATTAACAGAATGTAATAGTCAAACAAAACTACATAAACTGGCGCTACCTTCAAAATAAACAAGTATTCAAAAAAGAGATAATCAATTCCTCATACCTGCGATTAACAATATACCACTAAATAGAAACAGAACAATCATAGACATACTATGTAGTATATGCAATAATAAATGCACACTCATAATAAAAAAGAGTTACGAATGCAACAGTGTCTATACAGTAATTAATTGACTCTCGATGAAAATCTCTACCAACAACACAATGAGATAGAAATGGACATGACATGTCGTGTCGCATGAATAAATGTACACACAGAGTAACTACGGAGGAAGTTGTTTATAACGCAGCCAGCCCACATCACATACTAGTAAACTAATGAAAACAGGTCACAGTCACGTGCAATTATTTGCAGATGAGAATAAAAATGTGCATCTGTGTCACATCAACATGTCAACAAATAGCCACTTGTAAGAATACTACACCATAAGTATATGGCTAGCGAGTACAGTTATGTATACATGTGTGCGCGTACGTGACGAAAGTGTTACCTGGTAGTAAGAATAAGAAGCTTGCAATCTACCGTAGCAAATACTAAAAATCAATTAAACATCATTGTAAATCGTGGGAGATCGGTTAATAAATACACTTCAATGCACATTGGAAAGCTCTTTTAGGCTATATTATAAAAAATTATTGTACGCGCATAATATAATGATTATGTAATGTTATTAATGTAATAGGAAATGAATCGCTTTGGAGTATGTGATGTACAATTATGACAGTTAATCAATAAAATAATGAATAAATACCTATTACCAATATATGAATTGACTACCCTTTCTACTACATGTTTATCTTTATTATCTTCTGTGGACTTAACGGGATGTCCATGTTTTGTTATGTAAACTTCATAATTGTGTAAAAGTGCACTCTCCCGTCTTCCCACACGCCCCATACACAAAGGGTGGAATCGAAGGTCACAATTTCAAACCATATTTAATGGCGGCATAAATTATTTATCTCCGGTTTCATGAGTGTACGATTTTGTGAAGATTTTTCTATTTCTATAAATTACACAATTTCCAGCTACCATCGATTAGCCAAGTACCACAGTAAAGTATTGCTGCTGGCTGGCATTGCGGCGGGCAATGCGTATCCCGTTAATTAGAATTTGGATTCTTCCTGAAAAATGGCTAATATGAACCGCACCACCTTACAATTAGTGAACCACGCTGGGGTTTAATGTTTATGGGGGGGGGGGGGGCAGCTAAAACCAGCATAGTGGAAATGTAACCCTTGCAATGGTAGGTAGTTTGACAGTAGTCCAAAAAATTCCATCTTGTGGTTCCCAAAATGTTTTGAATTTTTCGCAATTCCCAAAATATCGAGTATTGGTGGCAGTGAATATATTCCTGAAAACCTTGTGGTGCTGATCGCTGATGCTGGACTCACTCACTAACAAACGATGGTATACAGTTGACTGCAAGTGAAAGAGAATGTATTCACTTAATTCGCTTTCACAATGCATTGCTTTTTATAATTAATTTAATCAGCAAAGTTAACTGCTATGCAAGGTTAACTTACAACAGGGTTACTTCATCAATAAATATACCGCAAAGAGCCATGTTATCCATTGTTCTCGTTGCACCAAATGTAATAGAGGATACGGTCGTTCGTCACACCGAAAAGGGGAGTATATATTTATGCACTGCTCTATATATCTCATATTACCCACTCGTATGAATTCGCTTTTATATTATGTGTGCATTTATGTCAAAGGCTTGGGAAGCCGAACGGACTCGCGCCACGAAGAAGTCAAACTGGGATATTTTTTCTGCATACTCTACTGCACAGCTGTACCTCCTGAATAAGGTTGTTGTGATCATTTCGGGAAGAAACTCCAACTCTCCTCTTTACATCTCTCTAAGCTCTAGCTGCTCTATCTCTATCGTTGCGGATTCTCTTATTATTGTTCGTAGTAAGTAGTAGTAAAAAGTTTTCGGTTTTATCCAGTTCCCTCTTACTATTTGTTAAGGTGAGTCGTATCTTCCTCTTCTTCTGCCAGTCCCAACTTACACTAATATTGCAAGATCTGATTAATTTCCTAAACACTTTCTCATCGTGTGGAATTGGCACAAACAGATGGTAGTAGGTGTGCGGTTTAAATTGTGATTTTTTAATTTTTGAAATAAGTACGTTGTATTGGTATTGATTTAAGAAAGTGAGTTGACCAAGGAGTGCACAATGCTGAATCAAGCTGCTTTGGAAGACTTGTACTCTGCCACCCTCCTTGAGGATTATCTGGACTGTGTGGAGAATCTTCCGGACGATATTCAAAGACAACTTAGTAAAATGATGGAAATCGATGTCAACTACCAGGGTAGGACACCTCGCAGATTTTTGAATAAATGATTTTCAAAGAAAAAATTTGAGATTTGTTGATTTGAGGTGGGCGTGATTTTTGCAGCTCTCATGAAGGAGCTGGAAGGGAACATGAGTTACTTGCTGGAAGATGAAGAAAATCAAGATACAGATATGGAGATGGGGGAAAAGGGGAAGAAAAAAGCCTACAGCAGATTACAACAAATACTTATAAAAACGCAGGAGCTGGGAGACGAGAAGTTACAGATTGGCCAACAAATACAAGATCTTGTGGATAACAAAGCTCGACAATTAGATCTTGACAAGAAAAATATGGGTGAGACTAGTTTAACTTTTTTTTTGGAGATTTAAGAAATATTTTCTATATTTTCCGATATGGACATTTTAGATTTTGGGAAAGAGCAAGACTCGATTGAAACATTTAGAGAAACTAAAAGTTCCGAATCTTCGGAGCGGCTGAAAAGAGCTCGTCGAGCCCGGCATGAGGTGTACGTTCCCTCCATTCTTGGTCCATCGACATTGGAGGCGACTTCATACGGAGAAGCACCAAGTGAGCCACACCAGTCTCAGCACAATGCTAGCAGAGTGTCCTTCTCCAGTAGTCACCAGCCGTCTACCAGCAGTTCATCTTCTGCAGCTGCTTCCAATGTCGCGGCTGGATCATCAGGTACCGCACCTTCGTCAAGCCGAAACAGCAGTGCACATACCTTGGAAAGCAGTACCTCCGGCCTGGGTTCTTCCCATGCATCTACTTCTGGTGGGGGGACAACAACAGTGTCGGCCACCACAAATTCGTCCAGTACATCGGCTGGCGGGGAGAGAGGATCGGGGAGCAGAGACAGTGGGGCGTACGCTGCCAGCACTTCTACTCCGAAAAAATCTCACAAGCAGGCGCAGGACAAAAAATACAAGAAACGAAAGTCTACCAACAAACAAAACGACGTGTCTCCACCAAATATTCCAATTGACCCAGATGAACCACTTTACTGTCTTTGTGACCAGGTACGAATTTTAATATTTTTAATTCTTATCAAATTTCAAGCATGCTTTATCTAAATATTTTGTTTACTCCAGGTTTCGTACGGAGAAATGATAGGTTGTGACAACGATCTGTGCCCAATTGAATGGTTTCATTTCTCGTGTGTGTCCTTGACCACGAAACCAAAGGGACGCTGGTATTGTCCCAAATGCCGAGGCGACCGGCCCAACATCATGAAGCCGAAAGCTATTTTCTTGAAAGAGTTGGAGAAATACAACCGCGAGAAGGAGGAAAAAGCTTGATTTCAATTAGCTTCTACCTAATAAATCTGTTAGAATATAGCGAGAAATCAAAAATTTAGGGTAAGGGTGTAGATTTTTAGGTAGAAATAACTTGGGTTAATCAATTTTGTTTTAATTACGGTTTGGTTTATAAATACATACACATAATATACACAGATTCATATATTATACCATTTCCATGTTCTTCCTGCATGTATTAGACACATCACAGCAGTGGTGTAAAATTACTGTTTAAATTTATAAATAATTAGTGCATTAATTATTACTCCCTGTAAGTAATTTGTTGAAGAAAATTGCAACACATTTTATTAATAAGTATGTCATGTAATTATTAATGAGATGATGTATAGTACCTGTGGTAATAGCTGCCCCCTGCTTCCCAGCTCATTTTAGATATATAGATATAGCATAAATTAAGAATTCATAGTTTAAGGAACAACTCTGTGTTGAGATATGTAATTGTTGCTTGTTTTATTTTGCAGTTATTAATTTTGTTTCGCCTTTCAAAGAATAATACTGTTTAAAATCGGTAAAATAAAGACCACAGTTTTTGCTTAAATTCAAAAGAGCTGCAGGGGATGCACACTATTACGAAACATTTGTGTATTATTGTATATCTGCTTCTTCCTTAGTAAACCGAGTATGTCTGCACAATCCCATTAACGTCATTATGTGCAGTGCAGGTTATAATAATAATACTTTAGAACAAAAAAAATTAATGTCAGTTAGAACTGCCCGAAAGAAATCTGTTGCAAACATCTGCTGCAAGTGCTGGAATCATGGATTTGATGAGTAGCCACTGCCAATTGTACAGTTAAATTGGTCTGACTAAAAATAACTATAACCGAAGAAAATCATTCCTCACATATTTTTGTCAATAATCAGTTCTATGGGGATCTATTAGAAAGTTACTTAATCTGATGGAAAAAGCGACGACCATAATATCGAAGTACGACGATAAGCCAACTGTAATTCAAATACCTCATGCTTACTCATTTACTTGTTAATAATAAGATTTAGTGAATTATAGACGTATGAAAATCGTATGTACGAATGATCACTATGATCAGTAGTGTTTACATATAAGCGAAGATTTATTTTAGAAAGGTAACTAATTTCCCGTATCATTATTTTCGATTTAAACTGTGGTGTTCCCATAATTTTTATACAGATAGATATTCTGTACCTGCGTTGTGTGTTGTGCATACTAATAATAATTACTAACATTAGTCAATAAATCATGAATGGATACATATGCTATTAAGTTTATAAATCAAATATGTGCTTCTCTCATTTAATAAATACCGGTTGAAAGAATACCCAATTAAATACTATAAGTGGATTTTACTTTTTACACACAAGGATTTATTTATTGATTTAATTGACAACAATTTATTCAGATAGGTATTTAAATTATTAAGAGAGTATTATTTATTAATTATTAATAAATATTTTTTTCAAATTAAGTAGGTAAAGGAATCTGAAATACAATGAACTTACCAGCAAACAATTTTAGAACTTGAGCTACTAATTTTATTCGGCGAACTTTTGTGCTTCAGACAAAAGAAAAATGAATGAAGTTTTCTGTCTTTAGCATTTGTCTTCCGAATGGCTTGAATGGATGTCTTCGATAATCTTCTTGCTTGACTCCTTGTATATCTAGTTGAGAATGTGAGAGAAATGGAACCTTCAGCCTAACCAATCCAGTTCTCTCACACTCACACCCAGGGGACACTCGCCTGTGTCCCGTATTTCCGCATGATATTGTGGTCCTCATTCGATTCGCATTTCCTTCCACGTTCCACGAGTCCCATCCATCCATTCAAGCCATTCGGAAGACAAATGCTAAACACAATACGAATGGATACAACATATTTTGTCAAAGTTTTCTGTCAACACAAAATATTTTTATTTAGAAACGGAATTGACAAACAACTCCTGTCGTATTTGTACAACTTTCCACAGATATTCACATATGTATGACCATCCATGGAATTGAAGCAGTAAGAGCAGAAGCGAATATCAAAAGATCTTCGTTTATAAATATTCGAAAATTTACAAAAGAGGAACCTGTATTGTCATTAAAAACGAGACATAAAGCTGCATTTAGTCAGAAAATAAAAATCCGATATTCATTGACAATGAGTCTCGTCAGTATTGTCCCCGCTAAAAATTGTAAGAATGATTATGTAGAATTGTACAGATATTTAGCTTGGCACGATATATCCAAAAACTCACCAATCGTCTTCAAGATCACATCTAAAATTCAAATTAATACATTTTCGGTTGGCACAAGAAAATTCATTGGGCTTGCAATGCTGTTGGGGAATGATCGCAGAGCTTGTGATATTGTAGTCTTTAGGTCGCCCAACTTCAAACAACTTCGTTGCTACATTGAAGCATCCCTTCTCATCTTCTCCAGTGTCACTTAAATTACACAGTTCTAAAATGTTGTATGACGAACTCACGACAAATCATTTTACTTGTCAAAATAATGGTGATATTTCAAATAAAAAATTAAACAAACAGTTTACCAATCGGTGTTATTATCGCATCTCGATTCCAGATCTAAACAGCGACCGTCGGAGCACCTGAATTTATTGTGGCTACAAAAACTCGAGTTAAGGGGAGGACACTTATCTTCATCCGTCCAATCTCCACCTTTTGTGTTACCAAATTGAAATAATTCGCACTTTATTTTACATTTAATGTAATGAAGCAAATTGAATTAATTGAAATATTGAATATATGTAGGTGTAATTACAGTCGTTATGGGTGTTACAGATTAAGTTGGGCTGAATGCACCGTCCATTTTCACATCGAAATTCTTCCATGTTGCATTGTGGCTGAGAATCTGAAAGACATGATTTTTCATCCTCGCTGTCGCCACAGTCATTGTCCCCTGTATTTTCAATGTGCACTACATTTTAGAAATATGTGGGCACACACTAACTGAGTGAGTGTCAGATAAATGCGTCTCAAATGAAAATCATTCCCTGATTTCGCAGTGCTTTCAATATGATTGTGCTTCATAAAAATGTTTGATAATATTTAAGATACTCGACAGGGTACTTTTAATGAATTTTACCCATCTAAAATCGAAAATTATGTTGGGGTAGTCTTTTAATGTGCATCTAAACATAGAGTTCAATCATTAGGGAAACCCATAAAAGTTTTTTGGATATTTAAATATTCAATTAAAAATAAATTGTGGATCCTTTCCCAAGTCACTTGTCTAGTCGAATTGTTATCATTAACCCCTCCCTCCCTTACGCGCGGACGCGGACGTCTCATATATAGCTATTTGCTCTTAGATCCTCCCTTCCCCTTCTTGCCCTTCATAGTTTATGAACCCTCCCTTACTCGATTTTCATGAAACCTGGTTGCACATTCATTGAAATGGAGTGCTATTTCATAAATTACCATCACAAAGAAAAGCACGTGGAATGCAAGACCGTTTCTTGTGACAGTAAAAGAAGGACATCTGGCATTTGTGCTTAAATCTGCATTAGGATAAAGAAAAAATGAAGTAAGAATTCAAAAGTTAAAGATTGCAATAAAGATTGATTTAAAAAATTCTAGTGAAATAGAAAATATAACCCCATTCATTTTAAAAATATTCTTTCAACCAGTGTACCTTAATATATTGTGGATGCCTTCAATCCAGTCATGGTAGTGAGCTAAATTCGTGTACACTCCAGGGAACCCATCGCGACCTTTGGTATGTAAAAAAACAAAGGCAAGAGACATTACAGGATGAATAGTACATGCTAACACGTAAGTACATTCAGGCAATGGAGAAGACTGCTCCTCATTTAAATGTTCATTTATAGGTCTTCATTATACACTTCATTATTATTATATATTTATTTGTAGGACATGAACTTAACCATCTCAAACAAGGGTGTAATCAGAAAAGGATTTTTGGGTATTCAATACTAAAACACTCCCTGTTCATGATCATTGATTGACTTATTAAATTAAAAAGTAGCATACACCCACCCTCGTCAACGGGGGTATGTTAGAAAGGCTGGCCTTTTTGGGAGCCCACTTCCTATCTTATTAGTGGTATTTAGCTCCTCCCACTTGTTTACCCTTCTTTATTGTTAAGGCTAATTGTTTCAGAGAGGTGAGTGTATTTTTTACGTTCAACCTGCACCCCACCCAACCCAAATGCTTTAGAAATCTAAATCACATGTATTTTCTCCATCCTCTCTGTATTAGCATTATAAAAATATTTTTGTGTAATTTACTTACCACATCCATTTCCAAAAGAGGTGATTCCACAAAGCACCTTTTGTTGTGTCGTTCTTTCAAAACATATGAGCGGACCACCCTCCGAATAAACCTAAAAATGAATTTAAAAACGGTTAACTTATAATTTATGGAACAGTTTATTATACAAAAAAATCTATCGTCTGGAATGCGGAAATACTTGGAATTGCCTACCTCACAGGGATCGTTTCCAAACTCCCCAGCACACACCATGGTAGAAAAAATAGTGATATGATCAATTGAAAAATTAGCGCTACATTGCTCGTAAGGCACGATTGGTAATAATTGTTTCTTCATCACTTTTGAATTGCCGTGAATTCCCCAACCAGGCGCAACAGCTATGCCTTTTAATTAGGGATTGAAAATAAAAATAACTTATAGCATGTTCTGGACACGAAAATAATATCATGAACTAAAATATGTGAGCATCACCATTCGGCACTGAATCCTTCGGAGCAATATTAATTTTGTTTGTAACATTGTTGAAAGCTAAAGGTTGCGACAGTACTAGCATAGCTATATCGTGTTCACGTGTCTTGTTGTTGTAGGCATCATGATAAAGTATTCGAGAAACAGTTCTAATAATTTGTCCCGCGCAGTAGCCAGTTTTCAAATCGTATTCATCAGCAATTACAGTGATATTTTCAACTCTATTGCATATTGGCATATAAATTCGCATATTTTCTATTTGTACGCAAAATCGTTTAAATTTGTACCTTCGGTTCACCACACAGTGCGCAGCGGTCAGAATGAACTTGGTGGAGAAAATGGTCCCCCCGCAAAAATATTTGTTTAAGTATTTCAATTGGACTAGAAAAGGAAATTTAGGGGAAACACAAGTAGTGTTAGTAGTAGTAGTGTAATTTCTTCGTAAATTTTGGATGGATATCCGAATCCAATCCCTATACTGAGCAACATTCGTGTACACCCCAGGCAGCAAACCTGTAGAAGATAAGAAACAGCCGTGTAGGCGCGGAGGAAAGTTTTACCTCCCCCGTAATCGCAGAAATTTAACATTGGTAGGTTTGTAGGAACATGGAAAAGGTAGGAAACCACCACAGCCTTTTTGGATTCGCACCTGACAGTAAGCGTAGTGAAAACTTGTAACACTAAATATTACGTGTAGTGTTTTAACTTACCCTGATCGCATTTAGCTCCAAAGGAGGTGATACCACAGAGAACAGTAGTTGTGCCATTCAAGCAAACTAGGGGACCCCCGGAATCTCCCTTTTAGTTTTTATCAAATAAAGAACTCGTTTAAAAAATGCTAAACAAAGTAATTAAAGTTTGTGTCATCCGCAGGGCATAACGATCGACCCGATGGGTGGTTCCACCCGAAAATGAAAAAAAAAAATTTGTCTTCTAGAATGATAAATTGAATAACCAAAAACAGCACATGGATTCACTGAAGATCCTTTATTCATGGAATTAAACTTCTTGTTACTTTGACAAGTACGATCCGTGCAACTCGCAGAGCGATTCGTCCTACCCCCGCATCTGTGGTTCATATAATCAATAAAACAGCCTAATGCATTATGAAAATTTATATACCTCACACGCGTCTTTCCCCCGACCACCGGCACATATCATTGTGGGTCTGATAATTACGTTGGTGTAGTTAGCCCTTCGAAAGGCTTCTTGACAATCTTTATTGGACACAAATTCCAAATTTACTTTTTTCAATATGTCTGAACTCTGCCCATTCAATCCCGTTCCCCATCCAGTCGTAATAACACCTAGAGGTAATAATATGCATTTAAGCTTTAAAAGGCTGGTGTTGTTTTGCTGATCCACTAGATCCACATTGGAAGAGTTTTAGGTTGGAAGTGGTTCATTTGAAGCGATTTTTATTGTCTTGTACTATTTGGTGAGCAATTAAAACAAGTGCAGAGTGTTTCATATATTCTGCTCCATCTCCTAAACAATACAGCTTGAACTCTGTTCTGTTTTATCACATCCGGACCGACTGATTGTGAGATGGATGCAGAGATTCATTTGTAGATTAATACCATAGCAGTTTACAAGCTTGCTTTACATTTAGACAAGGTAGCAGTTTTTATTCTCAGTTCCCAAACTTAATGCATGCACCACACATAGTTGCTGTTGCTGCTCCTCTCTGAGTGTAGAATCTCTTCCTCCTGCCCGTAGTCCGTGCTCACTTAGTTTTATCATTGAGAAAAAAAATCTTTCATAAGTTGTTCATTGTCATCATTTTTCTGTACAAGAATTTAAAAATCACGCTCCAATAATTAAAGTGTACTGGTGGCACTGTATATTAAAGAAAAATGCAAATTGCGTGTGCGCTAATCTGGCTTTGCCAAATAACTATGGGAATTTTTATCCCGTTTTAATGAATGAGCAATGAGCACTCGCTCCTATAATGCAGACCTCGGAAATGCATGCATTTAAGGGATGTTCTTAACAATTGGTGCCTGGCTTTGCGGCTATAACTTTATACTCTGACCACAGATTATTTTAAAATTTTGTATGTAAATAGTATATGTAATGCATTATTTGCATAAAAAATTTAATTCTTCGTTATATATCATTAATCATTAATATATAATTTATATTCACAGTAGGGTGTCGCCCTCGTGAGGGTTCCGTAGGACCAGTGTTTCGGATGGTTTAAACCATCCGGTCAAAACCACCGGTTTAAATCAATTTCAACCGGTTTTAACCGGTTAAAACCTATTAAATCACCCGGTTTTAACCTATTTAAACCGGCTGAAATTGGTTTTGACCGGTTTTAACCCCGGTCGAAATTGAAAAAAGCCGGTCAAAACGAAACACTGCGTAGGACTGCTTGGATGCAGTTTGATAACATTAGTGGGTTATGGTAATGAGTTTTGAGTCCGAGAAGTCAGTTTTTTCCGAAAAAATTTTGTGGTCGTAATGATCAATTAGCCGTCCCAAATCCTTACTTGCACAATTCTAACATAATTATGTGAGTATTGTAGTGGAATCTGTATGGGGGAGCAGAATATATATGAAACACCCTGTATCGTTTAACAGGAAACCGATAACTTAGTGTAGCGACTTCTCTATTATGGCCAGTGGCCATAGAGAAGTCGCTACACTACTGGTTAAATGGGTGTGTGTCAATACCCTTTGGTATTAAGTTTCTTGGAGCAATTGAAATTCTCTGAACTGAATCATTGATTATCATAGGCTCGGAAAGCATTAGTAGTGCTAAATCGTTTTCCTTTGTGCCAGTACGGTTGTACTCCTCATGGATTATCATTTTCGATATCTCTCGTAATTGTTCCACATCATCATCCTTTTTCAAATCGTGTTCTCCAGCAACCACTCTCGTACTCGTAATTTTACTAAAATATGTTGATAACGAAATAATTATATTACATATAACATCTTTGATTGTCAAAATTGTCACCCTGTCATTACAACGCATAAAATAACAAACTAACAAATATTTTTAAAAAAAATGTTTTTAGTTCAGATTATTTATTCATAAAAATTGCATAAAACGTTTTGAATATTACCTGTCCTGGCAGCAATGTGCCGCTGTAAGAATGAACAGGGTATTAATAATGACGCCCCCACAAAAGTGGGTGCCGTCATTATTTCTTAACTGAACTTGGTAGGGAAATTCGTGAGGATTTGACACAGTTCCTCCCATTATTTTCGTTTGTATTGCTAAACAATTCCAATTTCCTTACAGATTTGTATCTCAATGTGTGCTTGTAAATTATTCCAAAATTCGAAATCTTACGGATTTGGGAGACAGTGGAGAAGAATTCATTTGCGCCAGCAACAAGGACTCCCATAATGATTTCTTCTGCCACCAACGTTTAATTTCAAAATGCTCACAATGGAAGAGTTAAGAGTGCATTCGATTTGAAAAGAAAATTATATTGATTTCGGAAACGCTATAGTAGCTTTAGCAAGAACGTTGAATACTTTTTACAACTAAGTACATGTGTGAATTTTTTAATCTCCTACAACTTTTTTAAAATTTGAAATGATGGACTACAACTGCAGCTGTATATAGGCTTAAATTAAATAAACCAACAAAAATACTAGCATGCCCCTACAACATTTACAGCATTGTATCGGCAAGATGTGCAAGACTTCACTTATAAGTCCGTATTTGTGCAAGTTAGTTGACTTGACCCTACTTTGGTTTGTTTTTTCTTTATATCTGCAAGCAAGTAAAGTCAATTTTAAGTGCAACCAGAACTACTCACTTCCTATTCTATGTACATAGGAAGCTTTGGCTCCACAACACACCAACAGTGTATGAACCATGATGTACTAGCAATTTCACTCGATATTGCAAAAGTCATGTGATAGTACATCAAAAATGTATCAATGCTCATATCAATCAGTGCATCAACATTTACTACCACAAGCCGACCACAGCTCTGAATATCTGTCATATTTAAAAATAATCTTAAGAAAGTGTTGTTGAACTCATTGCAAAAAGTGTGAATCCAGTTGAAGTAAAGATTCTGTTTCTGTTATACAGATACATACAGATGAAACATTCTCATACGTATGAGCACAGATATGAGTAGCACTATACCATAATGATTGTATCTGCTATTTATTAAATATTATATGTGTAACTGAGATAGTTGTTGGTGTCATTACGAATTGTACCAATCAAGTGAAAAAGTAATTTTATTTTCTCTCATTTATTTGGGTATTCAATTGATTCCAATTCATTTTATGAGCATTACCATGTTATTTGTAAAATCTTTTTTATTCTTAATCATTAACTATTATAAAGGCAATGCATCTGAAGTAATGATTTATGTATGTATTTTGTTCGAACTGCGTGATTTCAAGGAAGCCGGTATATTTATTCGTAACTCAAAGAATCTTGGCCAAATCCCATTGTATAATGCCATAAGACTTCAAAGCTGATGCCACAACGAAGCCAAGCCATAAAAATACGAATACGACTCCGGTAACCCACTTCGTTGCAACATCACCCCCCAATTCTGCTTTTAACACGATTCTTCTAAAAAAGATAACGCAGATAGCCACACAACCAATCATCGAGTAAAGCAGCACACTGAAAGATAAATCGCCTGAGACTACTTTGAATTTCTGCAAATATGATTACATGATTACTATGGGTCACTCAAACTACAATATCCACAGTCCACACATACCAACACAATTGTACCAACATTGTACATTTAGCATTATGAATCGTACCGTTCCCTTCACTGTGTGAAAAATTGTTGCCATAACCCAGGGAAGTCCTAGACCTAGAAATACGTTTACTGAATTGCTTCCGGTGACATTACCAATGGCGTTGTCCGCATGCTTTTCAGCGGCCACTGCAGCTTTACTGGCAAACAAATCTGGAAGTGATGTTCCCACTGCCACAAATGTAATCGCTTCAGGAAAAATAGAAATTCATTTAAACAATTTATGCTGCTGTTTAAAAATGACATTATGGTAAGTATTGTACATAGCAATCCAAGCAATGAGCAGTACGATAGTACGAATAATAAATCGACAAATCAAGGATGTTGTTTGTTTGGACAATCGTTTTTTCAACAAGACTAAATTATAGCGCTGTACCTGTAACTGTGTCTTTGAGACCAATCAGACAGCCAAACATTTCAGCCAAATCCCCAACAATAGCCGTGAGGATTGCAATGAATACAAGGGCGACCACAAACGCCAGCCAACCAGATAAATATTTGGTAGGGGGTACGAAAGCGAATATAATTTTCCATCCGAATGTCAACACGTGCATGATGTGATTCATTGTAGTGGCTTCGGCTAGAGATCCACCATTCACAGACAATGCTGCTCGAAACTGAGCTCCATATGAATCAAACCCGATATGTGATTTTATATTTTCAGTGGCCAATATTACCATTTTGTCAATTGTTTCTTGAAGATCTGTAGAAATATTGAACCTCATTTCCAATCAATGTATATTGTTATAGGTTGTATTCAATGTTTGTTTGTTCTCAGGATTATTGGTTTATGCTTACCATCATCATCAGTTATAGTGACTTTTGCTTTTGTTATGTCCCCCAATGTCAGTCCACCCTTGGTGTCATACAAATTTACAAAAAAATATACGCTCTTCTTACCCTCTAAAGTGGGGATGATTGGCACTTTAATTACACCATGTATCTGTCAAATACAAAAACATTTTTAAAATTTGTATTTTTTTAAAACAATTTTGGTAAATGTTTTAGACAATAAATTGACTCATGAAAACCCAGCAAATACATAATTAAAGCCTATTGTACATAGTTT
>JABASC010000111.1:0-65806 GCA_019776185.1 Plutomurus gul | reverse complement strand
AACCAATTTTATCCTGCTCAAATTTTTCGATTTGATCCCCAACACTTTGATAATTTGACAGGAACGCACTACTACTACGCATCAATGAATAGTATACGACTCTTACATAGTCACTAAAATGCGTCTGCGTCCCACCATCAGCCAAAGATGCAAGTCAGCGAGTCCGGCTAAAAATAAACAGATGCTGATAGGAGTTGGTTGTGATCATGCGGACCAACGGGATGTCTAAAAGAAACGATAGTGGAAGAGGACGATGAAAATAAGAATGTATGACTACCAGTCGCAGAACAGATACACTTGCATGGGTGTGTGAGAGAGTGAACGAGTGAGTGAGTGAATAGCAATAAGGTACAAAAAAGGCAGCGGATGAGCAAGTGGAAGTATTTAGCACTACCACCACATCAATGCATCTCTCTCCGTCTCTCTCTCTCTTACTACTAGTCTATCAGCTACCTTATCGCATTGTGTGTGATGCAATGTTCATAGTAATTCATGTAACGCATTGTGTGATATTACATGGGAATGGTATGTGGCTGAGTGAGTGACTGGGTTGTTGTGTGTCGTACGCGGTCGTAGCGTCGCACATTCTCCTCTTGACGATGACGAGTTAGCAAGACCCATGAAGCGGGCCAGCGGAGAGATGCTAAGACCAGGCTGAATGGGGAAGATAAATTTAGACATGCAAATTGGCATCCAACACCCAATTGACGTTCGTAATGGGCAAAGGGGAGGATCGAATTAAGAGGCTGTGGGACGTTTCTTTGAAGAGTCACTTGGGCATCCTGTAGCACAGCTCGCGGGGTTCCGTTCTCTTTTAGATTGTGCTAAAAATCACCTGCTTACTTGCATTATTCAATGCAAAGCGACCATGCTTGGCTGGCCTACCTGCCGTATTCTTTTTCCCGTGATGTCCTGTGTGCTCTGCTCTGGAAATACACACACACGCAGAGATAACAATCTGTAGACACACAATAAAAGTCACACTCCGATTTAAGAATCGCTTTAATACTCTCATTTACTATTCATGTTGCTATCAAGGAGATGAACTCTATGAAGGCTGTGGTCGTCGTCGTCGTGTGGGCGCTTCAACCATTTGGCATGTAAGCATCGAAATATGTAAATATTTTCGTACATAAATGAGAATGGATTGTTGCAGTGGTCAGAGGGAGGCGGGGCCAACACCGCCAACTTTTCATTGCAACGGTAGAGAGACCGTGGAGACTCGAAAAGAGAAACATGAAATGTTTATAGCATTATTTTTGCTCAGGGAATCGATTGTCTATTTTCACCTGATATCTTCAATGCTCAACAAGTTCAACTTGGATAACAACGTATGTTACATTAAATGAACATTAAATACACGAGAAGATGCGTTTAATGGCTCTGTACAAAGTTTCATGACTACACGAGGTGGTGACTTATATTTATTTAAGGTCATTCTCATATTGCTGCAATCATGTTTGCAAATTAGTGAAACATTTTAAACGTTTTAAATAAGGAAGTAACCAAGGAATTAATAACCACTATATATAATAAGATAAAAGAAAAACTACGATTTAAGTGTAATAACACTTTTTGCATGGAAAATTACGTGTAAAAATGCGCTTGCCACTTTTTAAGTTCACAGCAAATGGCCCCCAGATTTCTATTTTAAACGTTTACTCCATACGCACCAATGTCATTGGTGGAATGTAATTAAGAGCTGAATCAATTGATTTAATGTTTACGAATGGGAACTTTGAATCAGATTTAATCAGAAAAATAAGACATACGATTTGTTTAAGTAGTGACTAATAATAAGCAAGAAGTATCACGGGAATATTAAAGGTCTCTCATCATAATTTCGCGTATCGGTCATCTCTTTTCAGAATAAAATAAAGTCTTCAGCACACCATCCGCTCATAACCTTGACGCAAAGGGCAACAATAAATGTTGAATACGCTTCTGGAAACTCATATGAATCGAAAGGGTGATTAAATAGTGCAATTTTAAATCGCTTTATAAATGCATATTCTTCATAATGTAATGGCTGAGGTAATGAAGAATTCCCGCTGGGTGTCTAATTTTGAGAACTGCGATAAAAATCTTAAAGTGCTCTAAATGCGAAAAGGAGTAAGTGCCTCTGTTCACTTATGGGCATATTTTTATAAATAGTACGTTAATTACGTGCAGGTAGGGTAGAAACAGAGGATCGTGAAATACATAAATAGGATTGGATTTATAGAGTGTGGGTATCTGAAAGCCATATCTCAGGGTCCCCACGCACACACACAGATAGTTGGTGGAACGGAAATGCGTAATAAGGCAGAGAGAAGCTTCTTCAAGAGAGTTCATACAGCAAAAAGTTAAGAACGGGGTATACGTTTGCTAATAAAATAATAAAAGTCCTTACAATTAGAATAATATAACGGCTGTGATTATGTGAGTGAAAGAATACATCTATTATTATAATCACATACGAGGACTATTGCTCTGAGCACACACACATACACACACACACACACTAAAAATACATTAAAGTTGGACAATATATTATTTTCTAATATGCATATAACACAGAGCAACTTGTAGAGTGGCTACGTGCACTGGATAGATGTGTATGGAGATATGCGTTGGGCCACACTATGTAATAATGAGTAATGATAAAATAACTGATTAGAATTATGAACAGTATGTATATAGACACGTACGAGGATATATTGGAGCACGACCTTGTTGTAACAGTTGTGTACAATTATAATGTATTTGTTCCTATGTAATAATATTATGAGCAGTGAAAAAAATGCACAGAGGGAACGAGAATTACTTATCTACACTAATTACATGTAGCAGGTAATACTTAACATAAAAGCTGAAGTCAAGGCATGTGTATCGGACTAAACCTCCGCCTCCACACACTAAACTCTCGGATGAGTGACTCGAAAAGGGAAATTCTGCTCAGCGTTTCACCACAAAACAAGTTAAGTCAACTCAATCACTCAGCCTCGGCTGGCTCGACATGAAAAGCACAGAAGAAGTTCATGCACATACTTACTATGTATCTATATGTATGTATAGATGTACTGCTGGGAGAGTTTGCACATAGTAAGAAGCTGCTCATCGAAATATCTGAAGTGGGAAAAATGCATAACAGTAGAAGCACTTTGTTCTAACGGAGAGATGAATGCAATTGATAAAGCCACAAGCAAACTAGACATGGAAAACCATGTCTGATGAATCTGCAGACTCTCTACTAACAAAGTTAAAGACATCGAATAATGTGTCTATGTTAGTATTGAGAGGAAGGAATGCATAAAATTGGCCACAATTATCACAGAGAAAGAACTCCTACGATGATTAATTGAATAATTGGGTGGCGCTTATCTGTTCGATAAAAATAATTAATTAGATCATCAGACGCAAGCGGTCATTTACGAGAATAGTGGTGCTGGTGGTGGGGAAATCGTTGTTAGAGGAATGCATTTCTTATTTCTATGAGTCACTCTGTTTTCTCAGAGCTACGCGCAGAGGAAATAACTACATACTACTGCATGCCAATAAATTGCAACATTTAATTTGCAGCATCAGAGGATTGGAGAGAGAGAACGAGAGGGAGATAGAGAAAATTGCCTCTATCAAGGCGCCATTATGTTTTCATGCTATATAGTTTACACTGGTTTCAGCTGTAAGATGTAATTTGTGTAGACTCTTTAAAAATCTCAGTTCAAATAAAATGTGTATTTACTACGCGATGGTTTGTTGCTCTTTTCTTATCCGATGGAATTAGTGTTTTTGCTTTTGTTGGTGTCTACAGATTGGTGGAATTGTGCAGCGGAAACGAGTGAGATGACGACAGAAGCAGCCAGGTCAGACACTTCAGAAAAATAAAGGTGTATATATGTAGGCACTTTTATTAAATTATATATATATACATATATATTTGTAGTACACGAATACAAGAATTATACTGTTGATGTTAATGAGTAAGGATTGGTCATTGGCATACACAAATGATTAAACTAAATATTATTAAGTAGGTAAATTTATTAAATTACATCATGAATGGAGAAAAGGAACAATATTTTTGAATGTACTTACATATTAAATTAGTAACCTATTGGTACAGATAATACAGATATTGTACATTATATGAATACAATAGTCTCTCGAATAAATTCATTTATACTTTGTTTTCGATTTTCAAAACAATTTACTATACTCATTTATGAGGCTACTAAGAAATTGAATTTTGCTTGATTTGTCTTACATAAAGGATAACATTCTCACATTAAGAATGGATGGGCAGAAAATAAAAGGGCATATTATCAGAGCAGCTAATCGATTAACACAGTGATAGGAATTCCTTGTGGGTTGTAGAAACATGGAGAAGAGTTTGAACAATTCGTTGCAGTACTGAAAGTACTTCATAAAGGATTATAAATATCTGAAGGAAAAAAATCTTTCCTGTCTGGACATTGTGCGCTCTGGGGCTGATTTTAGTGGGACGCAAAGAATTCTTCAACTCCCCTTCTATTTAAAGCAACAAAAACTTTGACATTCAAACCACTAATAATTTCTCATTGACTGCCTTTCCACATTTGACAAGAAAGGGAAAGCCTTATCTCGATTTGAGTGATTTCAATGCACTACTCTGTTCATCTTCTTCAACTCTCACTCGCACATCGCTTCTCTACCATAATAATACTTCCTCACTCACTCGGTCCATGATTCTTCAAAAGTACTGTAAACAATACATTATGTAGGTCTTGCATGTATGCACGATTGCGTTTACATTATACATTCCTCCGCTGATCATACACCTACATACATATGTTGTCTTTATTCCCTGTCATGTGATTGTGTGATGTGTGCACAGGTAGAACACAGAACACAGACTCCTCAAGCAAAAACGATATTACAATAAATGCTATACATAGGTAACAAATAGTGTACAAGACAAATGTACAAATTACATAAGAATATGCCAACCTACGTTCTGAGAGAATAATCGAAGTAGACCATCCAGACCTGCATCTATATTCTTCATATGTAAGCTTCAACGGTTTTTCTTTTCATTTAGTGTTCAACAATGCATATACATTATACATACACAAGTAAGTACAACACACATCCTACGTACGTAATTTTCTATGAAAATTCAATTGGAACCAATTTTAAATCTTTAACTGGAATATCTAACTAGCTAGTGATCTATCATGATGCAATCTTAAATGTCCACAAGTGGGAAAAATTCTTATTTAATTTTATTGTTTATTAGTTATTAGCAGGCAAAATTATAAATAGACCTTTAGCATTGGCTCACAAGATGAGGACAAAAGTATTTTTCCTAAAGATGAATCATGCAAGAGAAAATAATGTATGGATTCATGCAAACGTATTATGTACTCATTTCGAAAATACATTCAATTATGTAAACAATGAGTTCACGAGCCAAAAATAGCCTATTAGTATTTGTAACCCGTGATAATATGATTTCGCTCTGTACCATGCTTGTTGTTTTTGTTTATGAAACAGAAAGTACTGTTCATTAGCAGGTTATAATTTAAATTGACATATTTTATATCTTTAAATCTAATTAACATTTTTAATTTTCAATTACTCAAGAAAATTCTAAAGGTATTCAATTTATATAAAAGTAGGACAAGGAATCGAAGCTGCGAATGATTCAGTCATGCGTGGGGGCATCTGCTCAATGGGTCATCAGAGTGTATCTAGGGATTAATTAGTGTAAACAGCAGGGGAATCGCATATCCTGAAGAATGGATGGATGGTAATCAGACAGCACTTAATTTAGTGTTGGCAAATGTGGAACAAGCATAATTGTGTACTGATTAGATTCTATTAATTTGCTAATTACTAATGCAAAGTATGATAATGGTGCATGTAGCTGTTTAAACGGTCGTGTTGTATGAGAGAAGCTCTCATCGAGTTCGGCAAATAAATCAACCTTCCACATTCTATAAAAATCCACTGGTTGTAGTAGTAATCTTTCTACTCGAGAATTAATGTAGAAGTACGAGTTTAGTTTTTGCTGCAATTTTTTCTTGACGCAATGCTACAGTGTCTGCACCTTACAAGTATAAGAGCATCTACCTGAGCACATTATGCACAAATACAGCAGAACAGGCAATGCAATAAAATCAAAAAGAAGAAGAAAACAGCAGAAACTTTTCCTTTTCCCAATGAGAGAATATTATCTGGTGGATACGTAAGAAAAGGATTTGATTGCAAATAAAGCGCCAGATAGCAAAATAATAATAAAATGAAAAAATTGCCCACATAAACATGTTCCGTTATTACCTATTATATAGCAGAGAGATTCTTCTTCTTCTTCTTCTGTTCAGCTGCAGAATATTTCTCCTGAGAGAGAGAGAGAGACTTGTGATATCATATTTTAGAAAAGGGAGGTCCTGAATGGGAGTTACAGTTAAAGTATCTTTAGTGCTCTCCGTCAAATCCGTGCAAATTCTTCCTAACAATTAAATTGAAATATGACTTATGGAGAGTACCAGGTTCAAAGGTTTACTATTTACTGAATTCCTATTCTGCCCGCGATCCATATCTAACAATACTACGTGTAGAGTATATGTACACTATACACTATGGATACACTTATTGTTAGTCGAGAGAGAGAGAGAGAGGCGAGATAATGAAACAGGAAAAGTTCCTTCTCTCTCTCCTTTGTTCTAGCTTTTGTGTCTTGTGAGTGTAAGATGTAAGTGTGAGTGAGTGACTATTGCAAACAAGTGGTTGGCAGCTAAACGGAACCAGACGTAAGAATAGCTCAGAGGCTTGAAATGCGCTGACTTGAAAAGTTGATGAGACTAAATGGACAAGACGAATGAAGAAGAGTCGTGATTGATGTACTTTTTACATACCTGTATGCACAACATTCACTGCAGGAGTTCCATGGCTAAATCAAGTGTACAGACTCTATTTGAAGAGCTCCCAGCTATTAACATGACCGGACTACTTTGACACTGCAACAATTCCTCATATGAAATATTTCTATACTTACCAGCACTTGTTTATTGTATAGTTTAGATATACTTGTGTCTGTGTACGTGTGCACCCTTCAAAATAAACAATGCTACTGTATGTGTGTGCTTTACTGGTGCTATTAGGGATGGTTGAAACTATAGGGACCACTAACTAATTCGATTATGAGCTTAAAGACTGTCAAAGAAGTGCATTGAGCCTTCCTATCGTTTCCCACTGCAGAAGGTGTTATGCGCCAAGCGCCATAAACAAACAATGGCATAATTAGAGACAGGTCCATTGTGCTTTGACGGAGATCAAATGTGTCAGATGAAATCAATAAGAGGATGGCCCCGAGCTCTGATGTCAGTCTTTCATTCATTCATCCATTCCACGCATATATTATGCAAATTCCCCTGCTGCAATCCTTTTTGCAGCAGCCCATGAATTTTTGCATCCCTCTTTCAAACTGGATTTTTGTTATATTTACATACATTTGTTTGTATGTGTCTGTGTGTTGAGAAATTGGTAAGAGTACTTTTCCTTGTCGAAAATAAAATGCATGTATTTATAATATTTCAAAGTGTGAATATCCGTTCAATGAATACTCTCTGTGTTATAAAGCACTCTAACTGTCCTCTGCTCCACCAACAAACAAATCACACAAGTGCATTATATGTATGTATTATCGCATTGCAATTGTGTGCAAAAATCTTGATTCGTCAAACAGGTTTCCAATCGCTACTTAATCTTAGACTTGCAAGATTTCTGTCTCCCTTGACAAAATTCTTGTGTCTGATTGTGAGTGGCTTATTTTTAATGCGATGAATATGGACTGAAATTGTGGAGCCAATAAGTGCAATCTCTCACAGTCTTTAAATAATCAGTGAAATAATTCCGCTGAAAGTATCCAGTCAATGAACCCCTTCAGAAAAATACGCAGAAAACTTGGATGGACGCCCATTTAGAAGCAAAATTGTGTTCTGATTTAATGATTAAAACGGTGAAACTAATAAATACTACAGACATTGCATTCAAGAATTCATTCTTTAAAATACAAGAAATGTAATGTTTGTTGTATTTATTTATTTATCTCTTAAGTCAGTTTACGAAAATAAACATTTTAGTAATGGGACGACATCCGAAGCCACTTAATGACCATCAGCCGGAACAAATTTCATGAAAAGGTCATGTTTGTAAAAAGTAATTATTCCTTGTATGTAATTTCGTTGCTATCATTCGCTTTTACTGCTTAGTAATATGTATGTTGTATCAATTACTGTGTAAAGTCCATGATAGGATCTGATTGGACTCACGCGTGACCGTTTCTACAACGAGCAGCAGCAGCACAGAGCACATAAACAAGTGCGTAACGAAATGGTTGTTGTTATTGTTGTATGTGTAAGATAGTGTACAGGGCCGAGTGCGTGAAGAAGCTCTTCTTATTCTTCGCTCAAACACAAAAGATTATTTTAAGGGGCTGACTGGAAAGCAGAATAGAAAACGAAGTTGTCACCGGCGCTCTTCCTCTGTCTTGACTTTTACACCGATTATCCATTTAAACACCTTTGTACGGTTGTACCCTGCTATGTAACTGTGTGTTAACAACGCACGCTCCCATCACCTTCAAATTACACTCACAATTGTCAGAGTGTTGCCTTGTCTCACATATACATATACTTATGCACACATTACATTCGCACTGCAGTGAAAAGGTACACAGAGTTTCTGGCTAGGTACTCTGTCATACAATTACATTTATCACTTATCATTAATTTATTTAATGTGCACTTATTCGTCTCGTTAAGAGATCATTTTCTGGATCCGTCTTTTTTACACACAATCTAAGTGTTGCTTATTGTTGGGTTCTCTCGTGTACAGGGCAACCGAGTTGTAGACGACAGTGGAGAGACAGGTATACGACAACAATTTTTAGCAATTGCTTTTAGCAGCATGTCTAAAGATAAAGAAAAGAGAGAAAAGTGGAGATTTACAAAAATACTTTTAACTATACGTCACTAACACTCGGTAATTTCCTCTCCCGACCAATTTACCAGTTGATTGTTGCTCTTTCTCTCTCTCTTTAGGTGTTTATTTGCGAGCTTCGAACTGTATCTATTTTATAATCCTGTAGAAAACAAGGTGGTACACTACAGTAAACAGGTAGTCATATATTTCCTTTCTAGCAAGCAGACACTCATCAGGATCTGGCAGAAATACTCAGGAGATCGTACCGGAATGACTGACTTGAATCTCTCGTGAGAGAGAGAAGAGAGAGAAACTTTAAGGAGGAAAATGAGCGACGGAACTTTTAGAATAGCGACGTCGTCGTCGTTATGTCATCTTTTTATCGACCATTATGTGCTACGCTTAGCTTTACAATGGGGATACAAAATGCTCATTACTGCTGATGGATATCTCTGACAGCTCATTTAACTTTGCAATTGCAGGCCTTGCAACCAGTTTGCACTTCTCTCGCAAGATTTATTTCCAAGTGAGCCGACTTTTAAACTTCGCCAAAGCAAAAAATAGAATGGTCAGTCAAGCAACTCTCTGAGAATGAGTTTTTTCCATTTGCTCTCCAAGTTTAAGTATAGACGCCCAGGTACAACTAACTTTATGGGGCAATTTTAGGTACTGCTGCGCAATCCAACTAATGAAATCAAATGCCTATATACTAATAATATGTAAATACCCGTACACACAGTTCATAGTATATATACCTTTTAGGTACATTAGTCACTGTAAGTCAGATTTTTTGTCACGGGTTCACTGAACAAGGATTCGAATCGTATTTGTTTTCGGGTTCACGTGTATCATCAGTAATACACAAGTCAGTGCTTTACGTTCGCAAAAGGGCCACTGCTCGTCAGATGAAGCTTGCCGTCCATTTCTCTCTCTCTATAGATATATATAATATAACTGTATATAAAAAAAGCTGTTACATTGACTCATTATAACACAATTACGATTAGGAAAGAGAAGCAATCACATGTGTGTGTCTGTGTCTGTGTCTGTCCGTATGTGTGTGCAACAACAGGTAAGCATATTATATTATAGACAAGAAGGGAACGAGTTGAATGGATGGGCTAGGCCAGAGGACTCTCTTATTTTCCTTAGCCATCCATCCTGATGGGCACATTTGGGAATTATCTTGGAAAATTTTAATTTGCGCGTAAACACCACGAAATGCAAAGATAGACAGAAAGGGTATTGAGATTGGAGCCACTAACAGAAAGGCCGTGCCATGTCTATTCCACGGAATATTCAATGGCACGTCTGGCTGCAGAGAGCAAAATGTTGTTTTGATTCGTACGCGTACAACTGTGTGCAAGCTTTGGGTAAATGTAATTGCATTGTAATCTAAGCACCTAATTCTGAATGTTGTAGGAAATGAGGTAAGTGCAGAGGGTGGTTCATATCATTCTTTGGAAAAGCACGTTAGCAGTTTTTGTAAAGTTGGAATTATTGTTTCATGATTATGTTGAATGGGAATTTATAGTCATACTTATTGTTAGTATACATTGGTAGTGAGTAAACGAATGATGTTCTGCACAAGATAAATGGGCAAACTCTCATGAAGCCAGAATTTATATTCTTTTGTTAAGCCTCCCAGTGTACACTGGCACGTACACACATGCCAACGTACATTTTTTCTACTGTTCCCCGCTATACTACTAAATACGTACTCACATATAATGCATACGTATATGCACAACAGATAGTAAGCAGTATGTGGAAAAGTGTGGGCACTTCTGTAATACATTGTCTACCACTATAGTCATTCAACTGCTAAACAGAACTAATGTGCATCTGCTGATAAGACAAAGTCAAGCACCATGTACATACCATGTACATGGTGGAGTAGTAGGGAGAAAGACAGCTAATAGGCTTACAGTATGTGTGAGCTCTGTATTTAAGTAGAGACAGGAACGAAACGCTAATGCTGGGCAACTAACCCAAGAATTCTTCTCAATAATAATAATATTATTAATAATAATGAATGTGCAGAGAGAGAGAGAGAGAGAGAGAGTCTCTCTTCTGTCTCTGTGTGTGTGAGACAACATGCAGATACGCCATAGTACGTACTTTATATTTACTGGTATCTGGATGTTGATGGTTACGTTGTGTGCCGCTAATGTGCTCCGTTCTGCGCAATTATACTATTGTAGTAGTAGTGATTGTATTTTTGCTATTGTTTAAATGTAGGATGCAGAGAGAGAGAAAGAGTGTGGAGAGTAGGAGAGCGGTAGATAGTGGAAGAATGCTGAATTATCTATTTGTATACTGACTGGTGAGCAGTGCATATGGTTGCTGTGTATGTGCATATAGAGGAGGAGAACGACGATACAATTCGCCAAGAAAAGGCATAGGCTGGTGAAATGGTGAGCTTTTAGCTACGTAGAATACGGTTCTCCGTGCTCAATATATAAAGTTCCATGTGCATGTGTGTGTGTTGTTTTGTTGTTGGTATAGTTGGTGCTATGCTGTGTGCATTGGTGGTGGTGGTGGTGGTGGTGGTGGTGGTAGTAGTAGGTAGTTGATATGATAGTTATATTCAGTTGGAACTGTAGATGTGGGAGAGATAGATCAAAGAGGACTTTTTCTTACATGCCTCATGCTTGACCATATCTCAACTTTTTCTCAGGTGCAGAAAAATCTTATACACTAGACGGGCAATGACCTTCACTACTCACATGGATATAAATGAGAGCCCAGCTCCTTTTTACTTTACTTACTTTTAGGCCTGGTTCAATTAACGTTTCGTTCCTTTCTGATAGTGGATAGCCACTTTTTGCTCAGCTTTTGCCCCATTCCATCTCTCTTGTCCACCCTTACATTAACTATAACTATTTCACTCGCTTACTCTTCAATGTTTACAGCCACGACCGTGTGTTCTGTGCACTGGACGACCATAACTCTAATATTTAGCGCTCTCTCAACACAAAATATGCAATACTCAATGATATTCATAATATAGCATTATGTGTGCATCTGTACTACTAGTACAAATCTCCTCTGTGCATCTCCTCCTCATGATACTATAGTGCACTGCAGCAGCACACACACAGCTCCACTCCCAACGATATAAAAACTGAAAGACAGAGTACAGAAAGAAAAGGAAACAAAAGCGATTAATTTAACAGTCCGAAGAACGAACTCTATTTCATGGTTATTAGAATACGAATGTGCATACAACGAGACAAGCGAGAGAGAGACTACTCGCATTCGATTTTTTCTGGCTGTAAACAAAGGCAATTCTCAGCAAATAGAATGAAAATATTTACTATTATGGATCTTGGTCGTTAGTAGTTGTTGTAGTAGTAGTTGGTGATGGTGGTGCTGTAGCTGTTGTTTATGAGTGGCTAATAGTAAATAGAGAGAAGCAGAGCACTGAGAGAGCTGTGAGCAAAACCGGAGAGCCCGCTGATGAAAAAAAAACTCGACAGTTTTACTTATTGTCAGGTAATATGGTAAAGCAGTAGCAGCAGAGTTAAGAGTGCAGAGCATCTCACACTGAAAAGTTAAGTGAGCAAAAGGAATAAGAGCATATACAGTGAATCATGATGAGAGGGCATAGCTATTGAAGACATAGGAAAGGCTGCCCAGAGTGCACACACAGAGCTGTCGTACTTCGATACGAGCAGAACAGAGAGATGAGCAGAGAAGGATTGAAGAAAATAAAATAATAATAATTTAATGTATACAGCATCTCATATTCCACTGGAATATAGCGGAGCCAGGCCAGCACCACAACACGTTCAACTCACATCAGAGCACCACTCATCGTCATCTCAATGCGGAATAATGGAGAACAAGAGATAAATAGTATAGTGAGCAACAGCAGCAGCAGCACATCAACTTTTCTCAATTATTCTCTGGGCGAAATCAAGCAGATGCTGTTGCCTCTGCTGCTGCTCTTCTTCTAGAATAATATGCACCACCAGCGCAACCACCAGTAGTAGTATTAGTATTGCGTTGATGGAATGCAAATCTGAAGAGAGTTACCTTTGACACGCCGGTGCCGAACTATATCAACTTACTAATATCCACCAACTACACATGATGACGTGTGGATACGACTGCACACACATTTTCATTGTTGTTCCAAACAGCTATACAGGGCTCACACAATGAGTATTTTACAACAAGTACTACGTACTATTACTATACTAGGATGACTACTGCCAGCGATTGTATTTTATGCGCTGCTCTCTCTCTGTAAGTACGAATCGTTTCCACTCCTACCAGATTCTCCCACACTCACTCATATACAGAAACAGCTCAGAGCTCGACTCAACTCTTCTCTCTCTCTCTCTACCTCTCAGTTCACATCGCATCAAAACAGATTATTACCATTTGGCTGTTTACGTGTAGATCCAACTTGTCTTGTCTACAACAGTGTGTGCAATCTCCTATATCTCTGTGTGCAGCACATCACAGCACAGCATAATATAATATATGGACCAATTCTTTCCATTACCAGTTCATATAGTATATGCGGATATCTCAGGTATTTTATTTTGCATGCCGCGGTCACAATTACAATCCTTCATTGCTATCTACTATGTAGCAGTAGTAGTATGAACCACAAGTGTTTGCGAACCGTTTCATGTGTAGAAAAAAACTCGACCAATAATCGTCACGTCCACTATAGTCTCAGGAATTATAACACAGCTACAACAATAACAAAGTAATCTCACAGCACCAGAGCCATGCAAAATACTTTTAAGCAGGTGATGGAGGATCTCTGTGTGAATTATACATTTGCTTTGCCAGTAGTAATTATGAGTAACTACACGGAAATGCATCTGCTACAAATACAACGCTTATTACCTACATAGACAGAATGTACAGAGAGATTTCGTACACCTCAAAAGGCAAATGTGGAAACCTTCTGCACTAAAATTCTACCTTAACCCTTTGCTTGAGAGAATTTAATATATTCTGTTGGAAATATTTATTGTCACTGTCAGGTATTTACGATAAGAAAGCATTGATGGAATCTGATGACAGCTTCATTGTTTCTCAAAATCAGTTTCTCAATTATTGGAGCTAAGCAATTGTTTTTCTTTTATATGAAGCCCAAGGAATCCAAGAAGTAAAACACTCGTTTTTACAGCTACTACTTACAGATTGTAGTACAAAGTGAAAGTCAGCACAGCGTATAGCCTATAATGCTGTCTATGACGACGTTTGAAATTATTTATATTGACTTTTGAGAGAAAAGCAATCGTCGTCATCCTCGTCGTCGCGTTGGATAAAACAACATGTGGTAGCTCGAATGTTGATGGAATTGTATTCATAATCACTGATATTCCTTATAAAGTAGTCATAAATGTTACGAAATTACATTATTGCGGCTACTTAATGTGAATGGAATCGAGTGAATATTAACATGATTGCACTTGGAGTGCACAGATAATTGAATGAAAAGTTTGACAGTGGCTAATACATTAAATCAACAGAATGTCTGCGATGATTATTGATGATCGTCATTTGAATTCTTTCTCCTGTCGTGCATTTCAAAAGTGTATTGTGACATAGATATAAGGAATTCATGTTGACTCTATGAGGTACTGCTTATACTACGTACAGATAATCTTTATGCACCTGAATACATTGCTTATAGGAGTCAGTGATGGTTTACTTAATTGTTTCTCCTGTCATGTCTCCAATTCCTCATGTAGCTCTTTTCGCTATGATATGTGCTACATATTATAGGGGAGATACATAAGTATTATACTGTTGTGGTGGGAACTACTAGAAGTCAGTCGCATAACGACTAGATTGACTATACTATACTTACAGCACATACATTTTTATGTACTGTTACTTGTAAAATTCAAAGTACTCGTTTACAATACAGTAAGTAGTAGGTAGTCAAAAGTTTAACAAATCTACCTGTCCAACCAAACTTATTATGACGAGCTAACTTTTTTAATTGTCGTTTTCGTTTGATTAGTGCCCAATGCTTATATCTTACAGTATATGGTAATTGTAAAGATGTTTACTTTGTTAAATAGTTTATGTTGTGCTTTTTGTACATAGTTTTAGTAGTTCCGGAAGAGAGGACGGATGAGTGAATTTGCACAGATTGTTTCATGTATGTAGATACATAGATGGGAGTTTCTATGTACTAAGAGGGCCACACAACAATGTATAAAATTGTGCTTTGCAGTTTGACAGAGGTTCTTTTGGGCCTTTGGCTTGGTCAGGCCAGTTTGATGGTTATCAGACAGGAGAACCATGTCAAATGGACGGCCATTTAGATGCGTGCAGCACTTGTAATTAACTTTTTTGTCTAAATTTTACACTAGACAGAACTAAGTGCATTAAAACTCTGTTCACAATTAAACTGGACTAGGTTTTATTCTACACATCATCTCACACAAAAACACAAATATTATAAATACAGCCTAGTGAATGTTAGGTATAGGTGGTGGGTAAAAGGTTGGCTACAGCTGTAGGAGGTTAAAAAGAATGAGGATCGGATAATGCTGCCTCTCCACTCAATTTCAGACGTAGTTCGGAATGCAGAACAGCACTTACACGCACACACAAAGGATTATGCATTGGAATTGAGATCGTACAGAGAGACTATTGCATCTCATGTCATACCTGGCCCAAATCATTCTTTTCGCCCATTGTATCGCAACTGCATACAATACCTGTGTATGGCCTATGCAACGAGGATTAGGAAGACGCTGCTGGACTGGTAGTGTTAAACTCGTTTGGGTACAATGGAGCAATAAAGTCCTATATACCTATATATTGTACCGAGTGGATGTTGGAGATGTATTCTGTTGTCGATACTTGACTAATTTAAAGTCAGAGGTGACATGAAACATTTTTACTTCATAAATTTCTTCAGCGTTGGCAAAATATTTTAATTTTTAAGATATTTATGTGTTCCGCATGCTATAAATTGTTTTAAACAGGAACAATTAATTTTTTAAATAAATATTGTGATGCAAGCGCTATTTCATCCTAAGTGACTGCAGTCGGTACTTTCCTTTGTAATAATAATAATACATCCTAAATAGTAATTCTTTAATCCTTGACAACGTTAGCAGGAGATCTAGATATATTCAGAAGATTTAGTAGAAAAAAGTATCGACAGGATCAAAAGACGCTCAAAAAGTAAGTACCACAAAGATAAAAGC
Organism: Plutomurus gul; assembly: GCA_019776185.1. Lineage (NCBI taxonomy): Eukaryota > Metazoa > Arthropoda > Collembola > Entomobryomorpha > Tomoceridae > Plutomurus > Plutomurus gul. The sequence continues at coordinate 49,661 of JABASC010000111.1, read as the reverse complement.
GACATCTCCCCGGCAGAATCTCTGTGTTGGCAGACTCAGTCAGTTGCTTGTGTGGTAGCCCCTAGCCGCTACATCTAGAAAGTTGCAATCTCCATTGCTCGTGCAATTAAAGTTAAACAAATCTTTGCTTTGCACTGAATTTAATTTAACAAAATCTTATCTCTCATCTGCAGATGGGTAATAAATGTATTACGTTCATTATGTGCAGTAAATTATACAGGGAGATGCAGAAAAAGGAACTCTTACAAAGTTCCATATACATTTGCATTCGACTCACGGCTACCTGACTAATTTCAAGTGTAAATAAAGCGGCTTACATGGGCAGCATGGAAGATGCTTTTTGAACAACATGTCATATCTTTGATCTCTCGTACATTCCATCCTCGTAAGTGTTGCCGTATAGCGTATCATCTTCGTCGAAATCCAGTCTAATCTATTTTTACGCTTCCTTTGAGATTTTCGTGCTTCCACTTATTCTCACTCATCCAACAAAGTGCTCCCCGTCCGTCCCTGTGCATGTTTGGTGTGGTAGTAGCAACGAAGCTCAGATTCTACACCGAGAGTACAATCCTGTCCCATGTGTCTGAAAATAGTATTTAATGGCCAAGTCACCTAATTATAGCCATTAATCAACGCAGCAGTGGAAGTCTTCTCGGCCAGCAACAATCAACGTGCACAACAATACTTATTCTCATGTAAACCCATCTCAATTATATGCATACAAGATTCGTGTACTGTGTGATGTGTGTGCTGCGCTCGTAAAACAAAGCCGGCTAACCTTGCATTCATCATGAATGTTGCACATACAGTACACACATAATTTCCATGTTGGGAAAAGGTCATTTAACGTAACACGGCTTGTATTAACGGGGAAAAGGCATCTATCCGTGGACTCCATTTCGCTTAGAGGATTTAACAATACTTCTTGCTGCTGAAGCTAAGTATGAGCTAGTTTGCTCCGAGCGTGAAATATTCTCCCGATTAAAAGTAGAGTGAAAAAAACGTAAAACAGAGTTTATTGGCATTAAAATCATGGAGTACTATCTGTAATACAACTATAAGAGTATTTGTACATTTATATCACCAGAAGCCAACAATTAGTCGTATATCTTGGACTGATCTTGGCGTTGACTTGTGATTTGAAGTTCATATAGCATTTCAGTACAGATATACGCTAGGAAGAGACAGACAGCTTTTAAGTGAAGAGAGAGAGAGAGAGAGATCTTGTATGAATGCGAGTTTTGCTGGGGGGAATGCGGTAAATCTCTCTTTGCATACAAAGACAATCTTTTAAGACAAGTCTCAAGTAGACTGTTGTGAGAGTGGAGCTACAGTGCGCGAAAAATCACCATCAAAAAAGGAGATTCGGAGTAGAAGAAAAAGCTGTGCTATTATCCATACTTCTACACAATTCAGTTTTTGTGCAGGTAATTCTTCAGACAAATTATTGCACATGTAAAAGGCGTGAGTGAGCCGAGATGGACGTGAACTGAAGAGATTAAAGTCAAACCTTCGTAGCCTAGAATATCCAGACACTGTGCACAAGAAAAAGAACAAGTGGACAGATATGAATGTGAGAACATTTTTTGACTCTTCACTTGTCTTCCTTTCAATGTGTGCTCAAAGTGAACTCCAACATGTAACTCTCGATTGGCTTTTCCGCTACTTCTGCTCCTAGTAACATCACAAGACACACCACTATATGCATTCCTGCCACATGCCTCTATCCTGTCGACTACTACCTCATCTCTATCTCTGTAAGCTTCCAACTTAACTACCTAAGCATTACGACATAAAATGTTTACTATAAACTAAGTGCATTTCAACACAACATTTATGCGAACGTGTAAGAAAGCAAATGATGCGAACTGAAATACCTACACGTACTTACTTTTGTAGTAGCTAGGTAGTAGGCAATCACCAATTCTGACAATTTGAATTAAATTTGTCTACCATTTCATTATTACTATCTCCCCTACCAATAAACAATATATTCGGCTTTATCGGAGAAAAGATCTACCTTATCAAGACCTCAATCACATATAAAACGAGTATTTACATACAAGGCTAACTATTTAAGTGCATTAGAGTTATCATCATAAAAAGCTGTATACTGGCAGTATAAAGCTGTTGGAGAGACTCGGAGCAAAGTCATGCCAGAGCAGCACAGGAGTGGTTAATAACACTTTTAGTAAGTAAGTATAAGACTCTGACTTGCGGTAATTATTTTCCCAAAGCCACCGAAAGCATCTTTCTATAGAGACTCACAGGTGAGTACTTAGTGAGTACATACAATACAGTAGGGATTAGAAGTTACTGGAAATACTCTGCGGCTATATGCAAAATGATCGGCCAAGTTTAATATTATCCGAGTAGTGGGGGGACTCTCTCTCTGAAGATCGTTCTGTGTTTAAGCCGATGTCGTATGAATGCATGTGAACGTTTTTAATAGTTGTGCAGAGTTGTGTGTGTGTGTGATGAGGTCTAATCAAAATTCAAAGATGAGAGCGCCAGGCTCTTGTCATTTTCTGGTGTGTCCTGCTGTTTGAGTGGCAACTAGAAGTAACCATAAATTATGACTTTTCTGCATATGGGAACTTGTATCTTGACATTCTGGGTAATTAAAAGTCTGTTAGAAAATCATTCTAGAAAGAAATAGAGTGTTCCTCAACACCGAAAACCCCTTTGGCCACATTCTGTGTACGCACACACAATTCTCTCTCTCTCTCTCTCTCTCTCTCCACGATGTACTCCTGTTTCTTGTATTTAGTATTGTACAAATGGAGTTGGCCGTGTCTGTCCGAAGTGCGTGTGTGAGAACGCGAACGGTGAACAAACCATCATCGTGAGCATTGCTATTTATTACTGTGTAACTCCTAACTGGTAACGATGAAGTGAACTCGAGCTGGCTACTACTGTGATGTTTTCGCTGAGCGCTGAATTTATTTACATACTCTTATCACGATCACCATCACACACACATAAAATCCTAAATGGCTAACAATAACCACCTTAAAGGAGAAAGATGTGACCAAGTGGTTGCATTTTGCTTGCATGACTACATATAGAGGTGCACATGACAACATTAAGACATCGTTATGCTTGTTTATGTAAATTCTGCTCCTTAACTTCATCCACTTTGTATTTAATGACAACCTATTTTTGCAAGAGCGACAGAAATGTGGCTGAGAGGTTCGACCGTTTTAGATTGAATCAAATATAAATAAATAATTGACTTTGGATGAACTGTAAAATGTTGGACTGCAATGAGTTCCTTCCTGGATGGTGAGTGCACGTAAGAATCATGACGTCAATCATCTCCCCATAAAGTCTAATTTTGTGTCTGGTCCGTAGCCATTGCAGTTTAGTAATCCGTGATTCAGTTGGGCGAACGCAGAGAGCAACTGGTTTTTTTTCGCAAAGACACCAAAAGTGAAACATTCATAAATGAAGGTCTAAACAAGCAAACTGTGGGCTACGTGTTCTGTACGAAGGAACTAAATGATTTCAGTAATAAATGGTTAAGAAGGCGGAAGCACCCATCTGTCTTCTGTGTCCTGTCTCTTGAATTAAATCCCCGTATCCAAATACTTAATAATATCATACAATAAACAACGTAGCCATTCAGCAATGACAAAGTTGCATGTTTCAGTGTAAATTGAAAGAATGGCACACACAGGCTGGGGAACTTTGAAAATCACATTGTTTTTCTTACTGTTTTACTATATGTTAATGTCTATGTTGTCTGTTGTGATTGTAGACTGTTTAGCAGCTATTTTCCCATCCAGTGGAAGTTACCAGAAAGCACACACAGGGTGTCACATAATGTAACACTCTGTTTACATATAATGCTCTTGTTTAAAAAATGTACATTCTATTGCTGGAGATTATAAATCGATCTCTGCTAAATAATTTTTCCTAATATCGTGAATGAGTCTCTTGTTCTGTTTATTGGAGCCAACTACAAAGTGTAAGATACATGGAAAGGGAGGATCCTACATACTTTGTTCCTCTTGCTTTGTAAGAATACTCGTAAAGTGTCAAATAAGGTCCAATTTAATATGTTTAATGTTTTTACAAATTTTGTTTACTTTTAATTAAAATTCATGCTTATTAATTTAATTTCCCCTTGTTTCATAATCAGAAAAACAAGAACATTTTTTATAAACTAAAAAAACCCTCAAGAATATTTCCCACAATTGATAAATTTTTTTCAAGCTATAAAGTATATACAATTTACAGTGTGCACATTTTGTGATCACCCTGCACTAGGTATAACATGTTGTTGGTGTTTCTATCATGTTTATCTTGGTAGTTAATAATACGAATAAATAATAGTAATTGCATTATGATACAATGGATGGGATACAGACAGAAATAAATTCCATTTTCTTCGTTTCCTACCCAAAAGTACTGTTTTGCTTTGTTATAGAACGTGTGTCTGCAGTCTTCATGTGGAATTTCACCAAATGAGCGCACAGGTAGTCAGTCGCAGTTTGGTGTATTATTATTCTCTATCATTTAAGTGTGCTACGTTTCCCGTATAAAAAAAATACACCCAGGCGCTTACTTAGCACTTACAGTGCACCTCATACGTACCTTTGCGTGCTCCTTCCAGAGAGAACACAATTCAGCACACATACAACAAAATACGTAAAATGTAAATACAAATCATACTTTCCTAGTAAACACAATGTACATGGCATGGTGTCGTCGTCGGAACCCACATACACACACACACACACACCACAACAACAACGAGAAGAGTCTAACAGCTCATTACACATACGATTGTAGACGGATTGTGCGAGATAATGTAGCGTACACACAGAGGCCGTTTTCAGAGAATTACGTACTACGACGTATGTAGCAGGGAAGCTCGGAAAGCTGAACGCAAGTTAAATGTTGCAGTTGTCTGTCACTCGAGAGAGCTGCATAGTATTCTCTGATAATTATAAAAGAGCCAAGAGCGCAAAAGGTGGGAAAATCGGTAGAATGCACCATAGAACTGTTAGATGTTGACGTTGCTCTCATTTGCGTCTTTTACTTCTGCATGCAATCCATCACATCCTAAATTCATGCTACCAGAGGACATGAAAAAAGGAAGAGTAGGAAAATGGAAACTGTTATTATGTCATAGTGCATATTACTTACAATTAGTTTAACGTGAAGCATAGTTAACGAACATTCTCACAACGTATCCTCTAAGCTCTATACCATTATTCTCATTTATTAACCACTCACACTATACATACTAGTAATATTATTATACATAGGCAATATTCAGCCTCCACTCATTGTCAGTCCACTCTCATAATAAGGATCTGTAATAGAAGCGCTCGCGGATGCAATTCATCGTTCACGGGACTTTTAGGAAAATAAATGAACCCGACAGACGTTCCGGACCAAAACTGTCCTGTCCTATTCATTTGTTCGTAGGCTTATGGTTCTGTCGTGGATCGAAATTTCATCGCTGATGTGTGAGGGAGGCAGTGGTGGTGGTGATGGTGGGCCAACGCAGAAGAGTAACCCTTTCTGCAGAGAATTATCTCTGTGTTACCTTCGTATTACATGATATTATGGAATCACAAAGAAGTGTACGGTTTTGTGAGCTGCCACTCACTCACTACCAACAGCCAAGAAACAATAAAGAAAGAGCCCCATATTTCCCTGCATTACCAATTGACTCAGTTCAATCACAGTGAACCCCTCATTTACTTTTGGAGCAACACACCGGCTTTACATAGTGGAATAGAGTATATGGTCAGCTTGCTGTGCCTTCACATTTTTAGACAGATGATCCTTTGAATGAAAGGAAGAAAGGCCAAACTCTTTTTTTCCATTCGTCATTGTAGCATATTATTTTTCCATGTAACCTAACGCAATAAGTGAGGGAAATTATTGTTGATTTTGCTTTGAAATGAACGCAGAGGGCCACCACTGTCACTATAGCTAATGGTCTATATGTATTATATAGGATCGTAGCAAAATCCTTTGAGTGTAGTGCGAAGGTATATATACACTTGGAGCTCTGTAGGTTGTTAAGTAACAAAGAGTTTCATTTGCGCTCTCCGTTATTTAGTAGCTAATGACAAAAGTGTTGGAACTGTATTTCTGAAGCCTTGAAAATGCCATTACCCTCTCCTTGAGTTTTTCATAAATTGTTTTCGTCTCAAGTTGATGTCTTCTGAAATGGACAGGAATAGAGTGACCCTTTTGTTGCCTCTTGCTTGATCTCATCTCTTGACCTTCTCAATCTCTGCTCTGACTCAGTACTATGTATTTACTATACCCATAAACTGTAAGTAAGCCTCTAATCCTTTTCTCTCTCAATTACTCTATAAACATACGTACTCGGTATTTATGATACGAGACTCAATGGAATCTCGGGATTGGGATTCAATCTCTATTAGAATGTATTATCGGAAGACGGTTCTCTGTGAAAAAGGTAATAATACGTCGACAAGTTGAATCCTTCAGTCTAAAATTAGTTCTGTGGCACTGACTGCGTCTTTTGACAAACTGTAAACGTCTATAATACATATATTGCTGTGCAGCACAGTGCAAGCAAGCATATTATTAGTAAATGCCATATCGGTCCTCGTGCACACACAGTGGAGATTTACGAACAATTTAAGATCATTGACATGGCTACCTTGTACTTTGATCTTCAAATTCCACTCCAACCACCACCATCACTACAACTTCTACAATTATTTCCTATGTAATTCTGTTGCTTTGATGTCTGTCTGTCTTATTTATAATCTCAATGCTGGCAAACGCAGCCAACACTAAACTCTGTGCAGTAATACAGGAATATTACATAGTAGAGATTTGTTGTGGACCGATGTGCATCATCATCAACATTGTAGTTAACAGTTAAGTATTTGGAGCCTCCCCAAAACAACACACACACACACACACACAAGTTGTCTGTACCTTTGTTGCGTAGTAGCAAACTAACGTTACGTAAAATATTTTCAACCAGTCTCAACCCATGGACTTATTATTTTGCAATAAATATTTCTTGATTACCTTATTTACACTGTGAGAATTGCCTTCAAAGAATACATCTCTATCTGACTCGTCCACACCAATACTGGTCAATCAGCACGATATGATGTGAACACATTCATGCTTCTCTCCAGTCATTCACAATGTATTCGAAGAAGGAGGGAGCGGACTGAGTGTGTGTGTGTGTGTGTGTGTGTCTCAGTCAGATCTTGTCCCATTGCTTCCACCATCACCACCACTCACTTTCTTCACGTAAGCTCTGTGTGTTCGTGAGAGATACTAAACATCTAATTAGACATGCAGTTACAAGATCACATGTTGATAGAATCTGCATGCAAACATGGCACATTTGATGTGTGTACCTTGTTTCTATGTCAAAACACACAGAAGATACAGATTCCACGCAATTTCAGCATCTGTAAAGACGAAATTCATAAATTAGACTCTGTGCATACGTAAAAGATGAGTAAATACCTAGGATAATTGTGATATAGCGATATTTGTACATATGCGTGTACTAAGTAAGCATAATGATATGAATAAGTAGAATTCCATGTGTGTGAAAGAAAAGATGGTGATAGGAATGTGCAATGCATGAAAAATAAAGTTGACCTGAGGAAAAATATATTATAGGTACAGCAAGTAGGTAAGACGAGAAGGTACTACGTTAGGTCATCTTTTTTGGGGTTTGTTTACGACGATCAAGTCCAAGGTCTGCTCTGCCGTTGCCATTGCTCCACTATAGTAAATACAATGATAAGTGCACAGCAAGTTCACGAAGATATAAGAAACCCTTCTGCTCTTTACTTTGTTCGAGGTGGTGTGTATTGTTCTTGGTCCACTCACAGTTCACTGCTTTCCCAGTATACTTCCCGGCCGTCCGAGATTCCTCTCGACCGACAATCTTTTCATGTCTTGACCTGACTTGTGTCTCTACCACCAAAATCATTGAATAGAATCCTAATCTCGCATATGCATACATTTACTTTTTCACATCTCCCTACATGCTTTATATGGTTATACTTAAAAAGGTACTAGAAATACGTTAACAAATCCATTTGACGTGCATATGTATTTTTTGACAAAGTGGACCACCACTATCAATAATAATAATAAGTGTTTTGGTGCACTTTAACAAGTTACACGGCGACAGTAGCTAATAGTGCGAGTGGTGGGAAGAAAGTACAGTAAGCAACTGGTAGACTGGTATATTCACAGTGTATGATGATGATGATGATGATGATGTACTCAGGTAGAAATGCAGGTATGAAGTTGTAGGCTACTTATAGAGTGTTAATATACCTGTATGTAGATGGTTCATGGTAACTTGCTGGCTGTGCTTTGTAGTAGGAGCAGAGTAGTGAGAGGATCACAAAAGAGGAGACCAGACCGCAGACCAGTCCCAACAACAGCTCTCAAAGTACATACAAACACTCATTTGAGGGATTGTGAGATGTTTTCGAATGTAAATCAACCAAGTACAGTTAGCCGCTGACGAGTGGAAATATTAAGAATATATTCGAGGAAACCATAAGCATTTGCAAATCTCGGCAAAAAAAATTACTCACTTATTCACGTCATTGCTTCTTTTTCTTCACCCACTCCACGACAATGATCACACGACCACCACATTCATAGACGACCACCACACAAACCTGGAGCTTCCCATCTACAACAACGGAGAAGAGATGCCGTTTTACATGCCCATTGAATTAATGAGGAGCCAATGGAAAAGTTAATTTTAAGAATTCTACCACTGCAAAGAAATATTTCAGAAACAATTCCATAGGAAATGCTATTAGAATTTCGTGTGCTAAACACTACAGCACGTTGTACGTGTATTCCGTCTATCCATGGATGACGGAGCACGAGAAAGATTCTACTCTATTCACGATATAAGTGATAATAATCCTGGCTTATTGTTAGTCTCAGCGGAGATGAGAGAGAGAGAGAGAGAGAGAGAGGAATAAAGAAGCCTGAAGTCGATTGGGATGATGATAGACACGACGGAGAGCTCGATGGGGAGTCCATGTGTCTATAGGATGGCTTTACGAGAAATGTTATTGGACAAACACTCGCTAGTAATCAGCGCGACGTCTCATCATCCTTTCAATAAAAAATGAACGGCAACTGTCAAAATCATTTAGGCACACGGCCACTCTACAATTGCAATATAATGGATGCTGTGGCACACAGTGTTCCCTGTAGCTTGGCACACTGCGCCCCTCCATTACACACTATTAAATACAATAACTCACTGCCTACGCGAAAGCTGTAAACACTCAACTGCTACCACAAGGTGCTAAGCACAATATCCATAAAAAAAATATGCACAAGAGAAATATTCTTATAGAATAAAATGAAAATTATTCACCTATTCTTGTTTTTATTTCTGCCTTTAGATCATTTCCTTCTAAGAAGGAGGTTTATGACTGCTTTTCAATGAGATCGCTGTGGTTTTGTTTAAATATCTTCGGGGGGTCTCTCTCGACTCGTTTGCTCTGTTTTTTTTCCTTGACCATGTAGCCATAAGGAACTATTATTCTGATGAGTGTGCACTAGTTACTAGTGCAACTTTTTAATCAATAATTGGAAACGCTTCTGTAAACGGTGCAAATGAGAGACCAGATTAAGAAACGGTAATCGTGTAAGTATAGGCATTTGAATCAGAGTCTGATGGAAAAATTAAGCTGATTAGACTAAAATTACACCGATGGCCAGTTTCTTTGCACACTGAGAGTGAGAAGCGGGACAGGAAGTGCACATAGTACTAAATACATGTAGAAATAAGGTCGATCTGTCTCGGGGTACTTTCTGTGTAGTTCTGCTACCTCTTTTTTTTATTAGCATTCGTAGAAGTTCACCAGTGGAATTTTAGGTGATTGTCGGCAAATTTGTTCAGCATCTCCATTGCCCGCCTTGGCATTTGCTGAACACATTACAATTTCCATTTCTTGAGAAGTAGAGTTGGAGGCTTCCACTGTGTTACTATACATACACACGTAGTATAAGCGGTGGAAGGTGAGTGGAATTCAAGACAGAGACAGACAGACCCATGTATTAAAGAGATGGAAATGCATAATCTTAGTTATAGAGACGAGAGAGCAACCGACAAGACAAGAAGTGAACTGAACTGAACTCACTGTGAACGTAAACGCTAAACGGGCAAGTTTGGCCGTAAGCCAATAGTGGGAGCCCACAGGGATGAATAGCATAATATCTTGTAGCAAAAATAAGGGTTGCGTAGTAAAGTAACTAAAGCAAAGTGTAAACCATATAGACGAGTGACTTACAATTAGAGGAGTCTCCTTTGAGGGATGAAATGAAATATTGTTTGTCACAGATAAGGTAGATATGGGAAACATCTATACACGTAGCACGTACACAATACCCCCTATATACTATATACAATGCACTATAGCTTGCAAAGTACATTGAATAAGACTTGAATCCTTCTTCCTTACAAAATGGGACAATGGAATTTACTCATTCCTGCAATCCTTGCCTCGTTTGGCCAACTCACTCACTCTCTGTGCTGTTCTTGGTCTTTGGCTCGACTCCGATTCATAGTCAACAATCCAATGTGGCAATGGCAATAACTTTTTATAACTATAACATCAGCATCACTCTGAATAACAAAAATGTACGTGCAACTTTGTTACCACTAGCATTCTAGTAGCAAATAGGAGACAGCAACCACAGCATCTCCCTATACGAACACATATAGTAAATACTAACTAAGTACGTCAGGGCAAAGGGAGATATTCGTAAACTAACAACCTCAAGAGTAGCCCATTGTTATTTTTCATCATCTTTTCAGTTCACTTGAACTCTAACATGTTGTCTCATGTATATTCAAGTCTGCAACAGTTTTCAATCATTGCCTCGAAAGATTTTGGTGGTTGTAAGAGTGGGCCTGTTCTTCTTCTTCTTATTCTGCTTGTCCCTCTCTATAATACATATGAATGAAGTACCTCTTGTCTCTTGGCCTAATGTTTCCACACAGTGGAAGTAAGCAAACAACAGTTGGCAGTAGTCGTATATAGAGGAAGAAGGGAGGTGCGCAGTAGTATGATACGATAGCCTTCTACACGCTAGGACGTATATGCACAAGCACGTACAGTTAGTACTCGTACTACTACCACGCTCTGTACTATATGGCTAATAGCTGTTACCCTTTTCGTGTCTCATCTGACTCGGGTGGCAAATGTTTGCCTCTAATGACAGGACCGTCTCTTCTCTCTCTCTCTGCATCTCCTGTCTATATACTAGAACGGGCCAGCAGTTGATCATTTGACCACCGCCTGCGATATACTCATCTTCATTCATTCTGGCCAGATTCTCTCACAGTGCATTCAGATCCACACTCTGTCTCTGTGTGTGAATCTTCTGTAGTGCCATTGCAAAAAGTTTTCCCTGCTCTTGTGTGTGATTTAATAGCACAGTGATAGATAGGGGTTGCGTAAAAAATAGAAGACACACATTGTTATACGACGTAGCTGTGGTGATGTGTGCATTGTATAGTGAATGAACTACTACTGCGATTAGATTTCATTTCTAGTGAATTTTTAAGAGACTTTGTGCCACGATCATTACGAACATCTCTACAGACCATCAAGATGATCAACTGAACGCATAGTTGGATTCTCAAATCCATTTCATTCATGTCGCACATTACGTTTGCCGTTCCACGTTTACGCTACACATCTAACCGGTTTCCCCACAACACACACATATTCACTCACTTACTCACATACATTTTTATATTTTACCTTCATATCGCAAAGTATCAAGCAAATTAAATACCTACCCACACACACACATTTGCTCAAGTCAATTCAAAACTACAATTGCATGTAGTAGTATCTGTAGTAGTAGTGGTGGTAGTAGTACTGTACTCTTGTATGTATATGCTTATATAGTGTATAGGTATTTTGTAGTGCACTCTACAGGACGAGTGGTCGTCTATGGTCGCTATAAGCATATTCTACTCTACTAACACAAAGTTTGGTCCAGGCCAGGTGTAAAATAAAAAATCAGATCCGTTCCAATTTCCAAATGAGATAAGTTGATTTGTTTCTTGTTTTGCATTTAATACACACTACTACACGCATCAACCTGCCTCTGTACACTACGTAATGATGTTAATGAAACAACGGCAGTCTCTGTAAACGATGCGAACAGCAGAATTTTTTGGAGAACTTGCTATACCCTTTTATACGGTGAAGTACATAGTTCTTGTGCATTGACTATATATACTTAGACGTAGTGAACGAGCATTGCCAATAGATTCACTCGTTGTGCACATGTACTCTGTACTTTTGTCAGTCGTTGTTTTTGTGAAAGTTAAGGTGAAAACTGAGGTATGTGCTGTGTGACGAGGAAGATTTAACTCCAAGACTGGTTTCAGTGCACAACATTCTTAGTTGGTGCTCTGGCTGGCTACATACATAATCAGAACTGAGAAGGAGACGAGAACGGCAACCACATCAACGACAACGTGTGGGGAAAGTGACTCACAGTGCAGTGATTGCAATACAGAATAAATCATCTCTCGTCTTGGCTCCTTTAATAAATGGAATGATCACCATTGGAAATAATGTAAGTAGCTCTGCAAGTCTACGCTATTAAAATTTTATGGTTCTGAATTATGTGCACTGTTGTTGTCATACTGGTATTCGTGGAATTGTACAGTCGATTGGATTCGTACATGAATTCCTTAAACGTGTAATTGCCATTTACAAGCACAATTTCAATTCAATTCAAATAAAACATTAGCACAAATGAGGCTGCAATTTGTCTCATTTTCTTTTAAATGCCGATTCGCATGCGCGCAAGCTCCTATTAAATGTTTATATAAATTCTGCTAACAATGCAATGTATTTAGTAGGCCATTGGATTGGGAAAATGTAAAGAACGCGTTGTTAACATTGTGGACAGTGGGTGTCCCAGGTATAATTGGACTAATAGCTTAGATGTCAAAGTCGAAAGCATTGTGAGTGCCGTGGTCATGATGATAAATTAAATAAAAGAACCTACATACACACAGATAGAAATAGACAATGTTGTAGGTATATGCATAATAATAATAGTAATAATAATGGAGGGAACATAAGAAGTGAACAAAAGTTTCAAGTGTCTTTATGGAGTGTGTGCAGTGAGATAGAGTAGAGGGGATAATGATTGGCATGAACAAATATTTCGGTGCTAGGGCCATTACCGCAGAGAGGAGGATGGATGCGCACACAAAAAAACATGCTGTCATAAAGCCAGAGTTATGATTATGAATGTAAGAAAAGATGAGCAAAAACGAAGATTAGTTCTATATACACTTAATGTATAGTAATGTTTGTAACGTACTGTTGCACACACGTGAGAGTGGAAAATGTTACAAGTGTGAGTGCAGGTTGACTTCTTTTATTGGTACATGGACAATTTGTACTATTTCTAGTGTGGAAATACGTGAGCACATCTAGAAATGAGTTCGATACGAAGCTAATCTGCTGTAGTACATTCAACATAGGATGGTTTTCTAATGGAACAAAGTCAGAGTCACATTTCAGGCTTTTAAGTGGAAGAAAGAAGTGAATATGTTATATAGCTAATGTACAGGGTCTTGTGACTGACTGACTGATGCATAGTGAGCATGCATATCGCGCTCGGTTGCGCAAAGGAAACTTGTTGTCAGAGACAAAGGTGTTTTTTTATATCTCATCTTTTTCTGTGTGATGTGAGTGGACTTGAGCTCCTGGAGGGCTCTTCACCATCATGATAGATATTTATATTCAAGAGCTGTTGTGGTATCTAGCTGCGGATCTTGTTCCACCTAATAATATATATTCGCTGGGAAATGCATGAGCCTATGCATAGAGAGTACCTGGTCACATATTATACATACTAGAGTGTTTATGTATGTGTGAGCTGATGAGCAAGTCTTCTTGTCCGACAACAAGCCTTACGTTTACCTTATAGCGTGTGTACTGTATTTCACTGGAGTCAATTGCATTCAAATATGTGAGAATGTGATTCTGTCTCTCTGTAAAAGTAATAAATAAGGAGAGCAAGAGCGGTATTTTATCTGCCATGGGATACAAAAAGGATAAGATATCTTCTCTTACTTCCGCCATCACAATTAATTCATATAGTAAAATCCTAAGGTCAAATTTTTGTCATTACCGTGACTGCAGCTTGCAGTGTCCGTTTGCCACTAAAATGTGTAAGAATGCTTACGTAGTATACTATTAGATGGTCATACGTACGTTGCATGTTAATAGTGTACTCCACATGTGATGCTGCAAACAGGCTTCCAAATATGTCTCAGTCTCAAGTCATGTTAAACCTGAACGAAGCAATGTCAAGGGGGGGACATAAAGACATTTCTATTAAATGACAGCAAAAGATAATGAACAGTTAAAGCTCCATTGCAAACCAAACCTGTCTTCCTATCGCTTTCTGAATATCTCACATTGCCTCTGACAGTATCAGTTTTTGACAATGGGCTTTGTAAATACATGTACCAGAAACGCTAAATATTTGCGAGACTTGTAAATTTCTTCTTTAATCGATAAAAATTTAAATTCGACGAGTAAAAATTTTATATTATAATTTTTTTACATAGAGTTAAAGATCGTATTTTTATTCGGACGCTTTCAATCGAAAACTAAAATCTGTTTCGATTCGGTGAGCCCTTTGATACGTTTTTAGAATGTATATTAATCGTGGGACATTGCAAAGTGATTCTTATATTTCCATACATATATACTGGAATCGCTTTTGGAGTATTAAAATTCATTTATTCTTGGGAGGAAAGATGGAATAATATTCCATAGTTGCTCAAAGCTTGATATATTTGAAAAGCTTATGTATTTTCCTTATACATATATTGTATAAGGAAAAATGTTGTAATCTCTTTCATCTTTGAGTTGGCTGACATGATGAACAAATTACGGCTGGCTTCATTTTTGTAGCATCCAGTTCTTTCAATCATTAATATACACATATCCACTCTGAACATCTTCCTCCACACGAAGACATTTTATCAGGTGGACTTTAGCATGCGTTTGGCAATTTATAGATTGATAGATCTACCGACGGCATCTATTTTATGTTGGAAAATTTCGATTAAATTTAAATGTGAAATGATACAATAAATCTGAACAAAGTGGTAAAATGAAAAGAAAAGTGAATAGTTTATAGTAGTCAATTTGTTACTACTTAATTTATTAATACATAATTCATGTTTGTCCAAAGGTTGTTAAAATCAGCCAATCTTCGTCAAAAAGCCAACGACAACAGTCTAAATATTTGAATTGTATCTAGTAATTCTAAATATAAAAACCAACGCATTTTCTTAACTCATGTAATAAATACTATACATAAGTAGTATTCTTCAAAATATGAAAATTCGAATATCTTCCGAGAAAATGGACAAACGCAGTCATAGCACAAAAATAAACAGATAGCTAGGATTCAGTTTCCACGAAATCCACGACTCTGCTTTAAGTAAGAAACCGGAAGGGTAACCTTGAAAATATCATCGGTCGTTTACTTAAAGTCATAAAATCACAACCCTATTAGTGCGTGTACCAATCGTTAAAAGCCATCTAGTCGTATGATAAATAATGTAAACATTCATCTGTGACGTCTGCATATTTGCATTAGTTTGACGACGCGTGATTTAATCACAAAAAATATTTCTGCCATTAAGACGAGACAGCAATGTCAACAATCAGACGGCAATATCACATACAGAATTTAACATATACATTCCCATTCATTTTATTGCACCGAGAAAGCGATATAAATGATTAAAATTGATTAAATAAAATTAAAATTGCAGATGTATTTAAATTTAAAAAATCCCCAATAACATACATAGACCTACTAAAGCGTGTGTAACATTTCATAATGTAAATTGTACAGTAATCTGATAAATTTGAGAAAATAAATAAAAATTCAGCTGTCTCAACTTCACTTTTCTCTCTACAATCTGCCTATCTCTGTCCACATTGCAAGAGAAGATAAAGAAAAAACCCTCCTCACAGATACCTACACGCATTAGACTGTTTCTTTTAGTATTCTGGTATTACAGAGAGAACGCAGACTGAGAGGGGGGACCTACTGTGTAGCAACATGGGCTGACAGCATTGTCTCCTGAGACTTTTATTTTACATGATACAATGCGTACACAAGTAGACAGAATGACTGTTCAGATTTTACCTATGATAGTACCATAATGGCTCTGCTGTAGTCTGTTTGTGAGTCGGCTTTTCTATTATAAGTGCTTTCTCTACGGATTCAGTTTTTTAGCCCACTGCGTGAACGTAAACAAAAATCTGAGAATTTAGACGATCAACTACAAAATAGTATGATTAAGGAAAGAGATAATAGGAGATATGCGTGTCTTTGAATTGATCTATTAATTGTTGTAATTGCAATATTGGGGGGATGTGAGGGTGAGGGGGTGGAATCACACTGTAAGATGGCATAGAATAGCAGACAATATGTACTATAGCTAATAAAGGATGCACTAAAGTGATATTTTGCACACAGACACAAACACACAGACACACACACACAGAGGATTCAGTTCCGTTTGCCCCCACGTCTTCGAGACAATAAGTCATCTGACTCATTATGTTATTGCACGCAGCCAGTTGAGTTGAAACAGGTAGACAACCTATATACAAGCCTCGAGAGGGCAATTCAGTGTGTGTGAGTGAATTTTTAGTGAGTTCTTGTGCTGTGGTGGTTGTTGCAGAGGTACGTGGTGGATGGTGGTGGGTAGGTGGCCAAATGAGGTACACTATGATGATGATTAGTGGAAAGAAATCGAGTTGTCGTCCAATGTCTGTGTGCGAACTGAAGAAATGAATCACTGTGAGTATATTCTTAGACGTGGAATGATTTCATAAAAGTAGTATTTCGCAAGAAATGATAATGTCTGCTGCGCGCAGAGAGAGAGATCGTCTGGACGAAGAATTGGATTGGCAGGAAAGGTCGTGACGTGAGAATTTTTTGCTCCGTACTGCGCTCCTTGCCTCTATTTCCACTGCTGCTCACTCGACAAACACACAATATTTTGTACTATGCATTTATCTACAATAAAATACAATATAACAAGTTTATGTTGTTGGCCATTGGGAAAAGAGTCAACTTGAATGCAGTAAAGTAGTGGCTTCACACACAATAATATACAAAATGTAATCTAAACACATGCAATACAGATAAAAAGAAATAGTACTATGACGGAGCCTAATTGTGTGTCTATCAGCCTAGTAGTTTGGCTGTGTACATATTCATACAAACAGATGCATATCTTATTATTGCCTGATACTACACGGCAGTCTCCTATCGCCCATCTCTCTCTTTCTGCATACTATGTATCACTATCATCCCAGTGTTTAATCAGTACTTACCATAATTACATCTCTGTACGTCAAATGAATTTATTTTCCGCCACAGCCACCAACTGTAACTGAACCACCAACCAAGTCTAATTCATACATACCAGAGTTGGGACCGACTCACAATCCAATTCACGTCTCACAACAAACACCACAATTTTTAAAAATCTTCCCTTCCGTGAATCGCATTGCTTCTGTATTTTTGCAAGAACGTTTCCAAACGTCTATTCTCATAGGAAATACATCGTTACAATTAATTCCAAGAAATGAATCGTCGTCGATTCAGAAAACAACTCTAGAGAATCGATTGGGGTGAGAAAAACCCTGCCGAGGGCTGTCACACATAATAAGGAGCGATTAGTGTGCAATGGTGGTTTGATTATTCCATGGAATTGGAAGAGCACCTGTAATTCGCAAGAACACCCCTAATCTTATACTGTGAAATAGAGAGGCCCAACTGTTTTAGACTGCTCATCTTCATCTCCAAGCACACACATGCATTCTAAGTAATAATACTACTTTAGGATTGTATAGTTGTTGATCCACTAATAAAATAAGTAAAGTACATGTGTAGTCATCGTCATCAGCAAGAAACATTGTGGAATGGTGAAAGATATGTTTTTGGTGTGACTATCTGCTTGTATCAAGTTGTATCTGGATGTTTGACTCAGATTCCTGGCTGCCAAACGCACTGCTGTGCAATGCTGTTTGAATATTTCTTGTAAAAATTTATAGTGGAGAAACAATGACGAAATGACCAGCTTGCCGTTTGGTGCACTTTAGTTGCTTTTCTTGCTCATGTGCACGTAGTACTTTTTTGTATGCACTTTCTGTCCTGTCCTCCTGTGTGTCTTCTCTGGTACACGACCACTGATTCTTCTATGTAATACCTGTGAGTGGTGGTAGTAGTAGGCAGTAGGCACAAGTAAGCAGAACCATGCATATGTACATATGTTCTGTTGTGCACTACACATAATATGCAATTGAATTCGAAGAGCTGAAGAGCAAGACTGTACTTTTTCTGCTCTCTGTGTGTGCAGGAGTAAGTATTGTATAGAGATAGCAGTTGCTGTATAAGAAGCTGCTACTCAAGCACACACACACACACACACACATACATAAATACTTAAAAAGGTGGACACAAAGCGAAGAACAGAATTGTACATACGTAGTTCATGTAGCTATGATGTACGAAAGTGTATTATTTTGATATGCAGAGATAATAGGCAAGTGAGTACTCACTCACAGTCACAGGTACTGCAGAGGCACAACCGAACCAACATTCTTACATTCTTGTATATTTACATTTTATTCCATTACTACTACTTACTTGCATACTACTACGACCACTACGACCACACTACACACACTACATACACACACACACACACTACTAGAGATCCAAAGTTGTAAGTGCGAACACAACGACGTAGAGATACATTGAAACAAACTACCTACTTAAGTTCTACTCCTCATCAACATTACGTGTGAGAACTCGGTCTTTTCCCTACTAAAGCTCACTTGGCTGTTCCTCAGCTCTCCGTGCACATCACTCTGTTCATTGTACTGCACTTTTACACTATACACACGTATACTATAGCTAAGCAGAGAGACTTACACTTACATCACATTATTTGTTAAGTTTAGACAAAAGTTATTACTTATTTTTCCTCGCTGATTTACTTATTAGTCTTTTTCTGCTCCTATTCTAATAGACTTCCAGAGGAGACTGAGACAGAAAGGATAGAAGCAGCGATAATTTATTTCTCTACAAGATTTATTCTCTCCTCCGTCTCCGGAGTAATCACTACGACTACTACTACAAATGTGTCATTCCTAATGGGACATGCTTGTAGTCAACTATTTACTTTGTGTGCTTGTGTTGGTGCTACTCTGACAAGTCATCGGTAATTGTGTCTTTTTACAGTTGTTTGTTGATATTCTGCGAATTGTTATACGCATTATTTGAAAGACATCCTTGTTTAATTGTGCTAAATGACGAAATTCTTTCGGTTTCCTATTCCGATTCGATTCAGTGATAACTTTTCTTGTTTTACTCAACTTTAAACGGACGTGCATTTGAAATTAATAAATAGAGAATCGTTGGAGATTTGTTCGAACAGTTTCTTCGGTAAATTATTTTAAATATTCACTGGACATTTTTTCGGTAAGAGCAATTCACTTTCCACACGTACTTAAGATACATAATATCTATTTACTGCTGTCTCGGGAATTCGTGCCGCAGAGGCTAATAGCATGCAAATATAACTGTCAAATGGAAATGATGAGAGAAAGAGAGGGAGATGTGTGCGATTCATGAATAGTAAACAGTATTTGTGTGCAGCAGTGCAATGAAATTAATTATTTACGCTCAATGTCCATTGTATGCTGGCTTAAATAGGAGTCTGTCTATTTTTATCCATTCACAGTGACAAGGCAGAACCAGTTCATTAGATATTGTACAGACAAGGCAGCAGCAGCAGCGATAATAATTTTTCTTTCTATAAATATTTATGTGCGGCAATTGTCGACAAATTGTGACTGTTCACACACTTGTCGTGTCGGAAGGCTACACTTGGCCAGTCTTTACATTTGCACATTTTCTGCACCCATCGTTAAAAATAGTGATTGTAGTGTTGCAATGTGTGCAAAAGATACAGAGAGATATTATTTCGTCTAGACCATTATGATGTGGCACTCGGTTATTATTATTGCATTTCTTTTTCAATTGTGATAATACAAGATATAGTAAATGGTCCTTTACAGTATTATCCTAATCATAACAATATTTATATACAAAAGAATGTGTATTTGATTCTGTGCTTGAATGAATTCGAAATGTATGAAATATTATAAGTATCTTTATATAACACGACGAAGGGAATGCGTTAGTCTTCTTTTGACAGGCAGAGAGAATTAATTTCACTGCGTAGTAGTAGTGCATCGGAATTGTTTTGATTCCATGATGTTACCCTTAGCGGGATGCTATTTGGATGCTTTATATACGTGTACGATTAAACTACGTGTCAACACGAAGACGAGTTGGGAGACTGTGATGACGTACATACGTCCTGCATGTTGTAACACTTGCTCCTATGTACGTAGGGACTCAAGTTGTTCCGGTACTCTAACGCAGTGTCTGCGCAAATTATCTTTTAGCCGAGAATCGACAATTGTCAATCTCTGAAATTCATATTCGAACTCTTGGCTGAAAGTAAACAAGATTATATTTACTTTTCCTTTGACTGAATGTGCATTTCTGTGACGCATCTACCTCACTGACGAGTTTCCCATCTCTATCCCTGTCATCCATCTAAAAAATAGCAATCGCACTTTGACCCTTAGAAGATGATGCAGTAGCAACATATTTAGTAACTGAAACTGGATTGTATTACAACAACGTCAGCATTTACTACCATGTGGAGCTATTCAGGAGAATTGTTCTTTCTATGTATTAATCATCCACTCCACTGGTAAGAAAATGATGTGATTCAATTTTACTGTGTGTGTACTTTTAAAAAATTCCGTGTCTATGTACAACCAGTACGTAAAACGTAAGTAGTTAAACGTTATAATTGTTTTGTGTTTTCCACTTGCAATTAATGTGACGTTAGTTGGCTGTGGTAGTTGTAGTACACTGGACAAGTAATAAGAATAGGGGACGTCGGCCACTCTGGCAGAGATAGTACTTCCATCCAACGAGAACTTTCCACACGAAGGAAAAAACTCACCTGTTGCATCGTATCGTTTGTGAATTCTTTAGAAAATGAATCAAGTTGTCTACTGCGAATCAACTACGCAATATTTACGTATTATTTCAGCTTCTCATCATCCTTTCATTTATTCAGTTAGAGGATTGCCACTATGGTGGTGACTAGGTGGTCACACACTGGGTCCCCATGTCTTTCTCGCTGGCAGAAGCAAGCAGCCTACTGGTAGCTAAATAGCAGGCGATGCATATAGTGAGTGTTCTACTACTTTTATACGTTACATACTACTATTACGACTGCTACCACTGCTCGGCTCTCTTGGTGACTATACATATGCAAATGTTTGTGCTGTGGCAAGACTAAAGTAAAAGAAACCGTTGGTTTAGCTTGTTTGTTTGTTTGTTTACCAGTTGACTGGTTCTCTTCTCGTTCGTCTCCTACAAGTTTTTAACTGCTCAGAAATCATATTGGAAAAGCTCATAGTACATAAGTAGAAGAAGCTTCGTTCTCTCAATTCTCACTCGACTCATCCACAGGACGAGTTCTCCAACCAATCCGCTCTACATCACATACAAAGGCACACACAATGTATATACTATAGTCACCAGAGCATTTCTCTCTGTTGCATGTATGAGCTACCTGGCTACTCCGTAGTAAATAACCGTAAGTGTAGTCAGTGCAGTTTAGTCAGAGCCAGCAGAATTGTTGTATGTACGCAGGGAGAGCATGGATGTATATATGTATATGTGGTGGTACACGGGCAAAGTTAGTCGTCGTCGTCGTCGTCGTCCTCTTCGTACACAGAACAGAGCTCGTATAAACTCATCGTCAGTCAAGTTGAATAATAATGAGGGAATTATTAGTATGTTGTTGTACACCAGTTACGCGCACAGAGCACAGCTACAAACATCATAATTGGAGGTGCACTCACTCGCTCGCTCGCACACACAAACGCAGCAACATTTTATGTGTACCTGTAACTTTTGCACAAATTAATGCTCTGCTCTGTCAGTTAACTAACAAAGTTAGCAGTGTGAAATATTTCTACTTACAACAACTAATGGAGTCACTCTACCTGCTCACAATCACTAAAAACGACTTAAACTAATTGAACTTTGATTACGAATTATCATAGTTTAGATGTAATGATAGAGCGGATAGGGAGAAACAGGTGAAAGTTTGTGGCACGTTGCCTCGTACTCTTCCCTATGCTTCTCTCTCTGTCTCTCTCTCACTCCCCGTCTCTCGCTCCTCTGTCTGTGTGTTCCATTATTATTACTTTCCTCTACCATACTCTATGCACTACTTACTCACGAATTGCATTCCGCCTGTAAGAACTACATAATAAATTACAAGCACCATTTACAGACTTACAGTATTAAAAGTGTAGTTACTTTTAAAATGCCGTTTCATATATGCTGGTAGCAAATTATTTAAACGATCAATGGGCAATACGTAATGCTGCATTTCCTGTGCGTAAAATATTTGCAAGGGGGTGTGAGCCATGTTGGGGACCTTGTGACGTGTTGAGCATTCATTGTATGTATAAAAGAGGAACCAGTGATCAGTGAATGGTTTATTCTTTCGGAGATGATTTGGAAAGGAGAGAATAAAATACTCGTTTCGTACTTATTTAGTAGAATTGCCACGGCATCAGATACTGAAAGTGAATTGTATCGTGGCATTGAATTACGTGGAAGGGGAACATTCTGTGAGACCATCAAAAGTATTAATGTATCTTTAGCGAGCAAGAATACATACATGAGAAAAGTGTTTGGACGAACGTTGTTTTTACCTGAGTTGCGGTTACAGAGGAACAGATTTTCAAGTAGAAAAGCAATCTCGGTTAAGGATAGAAATAAGAATGCTCTTCGTACTGCTAGTAATATATTTCTATGTATACATAGATGAGAACTGAACGGAACGACAATCAACTTGTTCCATCTGCCATATATTTATATTATGTATTATGTGATTTGTCTTGAGAGAACGAGAGAGAGAGAGACTCATTTCCACAGTGGTTCTGTTTCTGGACTACGTGAACGTATACACGACTGCAGTAGAGACTAGTCTGTTGACCAGAGCAGTGGAATTTTTAATACAGGTTTATTGGTTTTTACTCGGTGCTTAAAGGTAGGTGGCAGTCAGTCGTATTGAGTTGATAGCAGTGGTTGATGAGAGTACAATCAAGTAGATTGCTTATTGGTTGTCTGTACTGGTCACTAGTAGTCAGTAGTATAGGGAATAGAGAAAAGCGTAGCAGTACAGAAATAGAAAGGAGTAGAAGATCTCTTGAAAAGTGCACACTGTGTGTATCTAAAGGTTTAATTGAGAAAATTACATAGAAAGAATTGGTTCGGAGTGGGAAATGGGAAGGAAATGTATGTGCAGGATGGGAACATATAGTTGTTTGTAAATATGTAAATGAATCAAAAGACAGGGGAAAAGACTGACTGAATTGAACTAAAATCAATCGATGGACGATAAAGGAAGAGTGTGGCTGCAAGCAAAATGTAATGAAGCCTGGCCTGGTCT
This sequence comes from Plutomurus gul, assembly GCA_019776185.1. Lineage (NCBI taxonomy): Eukaryota > Metazoa > Arthropoda > Collembola > Entomobryomorpha > Tomoceridae > Plutomurus > Plutomurus gul. Next base: position 25,996 of record JABASC010000111.1, on the reverse strand, counting down.
GGTCTAGCCTGGCTCTTCTCTCCCTCTCTCCGTCTCTCTCTCTCTCTCTCTCTCTGGCTTCACAATATATAAATGCGCTGCTGCAAAAAGCGATATAAATACAAGAGAATGTGTGGGTTTTTTTGAGCAAAGCTTACGAAGTCTTAGAGGTCATGCACTCGTGGTGTGCAGGCCAGATGCGGTCATCTCTACAAACAGGTTTCTGCCTCAAGTCTTTTCGTCGATAATATTCCACAATCCACATGCAGGTAGACTTTTAAGAATTAGGTAGAACAGATAGATACGTATAATAAAATAAAGTGAACAATGTATGCACGCAGATGAGACTAAGCCGTCCACAGTCACAGTCAGCAGAGCTATTTTCTAAATACTTCATTCCTCACGTTGTGTTCGCTCACAGCTTTGGCTCAGCCTGTCTCTATATATCTATATATGCATCCAGTGACTCTCTCATCATGTCTATACATATACATGAGAGTATGTTCTGCATGTGCCGAACTAGCCTTTGGACTGGACCTGCAATGAACTGAATTTGACTGGATGGTGCGGTGGTGGTGTTTGGCAAGGAGGACTTAGACTTGAACTCTAAAACTTCTCTCTCCCTATCTCTCTATCATTGCATTGCTACTATAATGTATATTATATATATAGTATAGTATAGGTCCCCACGTTGCACAGCCGACCATGGAAAACAGTCAGTCGAGTTTATGTATAAATACGAGTTACTACCAACCTACCCACCTATGTAGCTGCCCACATTGAGATTATATTTTCCTAATTTATATCACACACACACAGACCAAGAGCCAAGCCAGCACAGCTCTATTCTGCTAATGTAAACGGAGGATTCTTCTTCTGTGCTGGGCCTGTTTTGGTCTGGCCTGCTCTAGTCTAGCCATGTCAAGTAGCAGGTGGAGGGAGAGAAAAGGAAAAGAAATTTAGGTAATCACAGGAGGCTTACTTATTATACGTGTGTGTGTGTGTGTGCTCTCCGCGTCCGTCGTCCTTATTATAGTTCAAACTGGCCAAGCCAGCCAGAGCCAACTCTCCATCATATTATTATATAACAGTGGACTAGGTGTACTTTATTTATTCATTTTCCTGCCTCTAAACTTGAAACTGACTCTGACTTACTTAGAATTAGTCTTAAAGCTTATATTACAACATGAACTCTTTTATTGGCATTTGCCTGGCCTAGCCTTGCCTCGTGGAATTTCACAAAGTTTTCTGCTTCCCATTTCCACCTAACTCCCTATTTGTCCATGTGCTCTTTCTGAGGTTTCTCTCTGTCAGTTCCCTTCCCTGTCCATCCTTCTGCTGCTTCGTAAACTTGGGCTCTCTTTGCCGTATTGTTGGCTATCGTTGGTAAATACACGCGCTCATGTTAATGACACATCCTCGTGGGTTACCCAAACGTATCTTCTGCGAATATCTCAAAGGCTACACAGCAACAATGTATGTGCAACTATCCAACCATTCCAGATAGCAGGAAACACACACACACATACATTGTATCAATTTCTTTAATTATTACGTTTGTTCTTCTTCCAAGTAGCCAGCCACACAATGTAGCATATTCACAACGTACTATTTATAGTACAAGGCAGTATTACGTAATTATTACATTTTTGCAATTTGTGTATAACGTACACGTGCAACAATTTACTGTTCAGAGAATTCCTCCTCTTCCTCGTATGATGTCATCTGTGCAAAGTCAAACTAATTGTTGATAGTGTGAGATTATTTTTAGCCCTGAGTCGGTGTACCCAGTGGCCAGTACTTTGAATTATACTAACTGGTACTTAAGATATTGTTGTAAGTACTCTCAGTTAACTATCTGCGTTGATTGTACAGCGATTTCGTCGGACTGAACATTAGTCACGAACAAGGTCCAGTCAGTTTCAAATTCCACAGAAGAATATTTATGGAGATAGGAGGGTAGCCACAGACAGAGAGAGAGATGCGTTCTCTCTCTTCTCTGTAAGTTTTTAAGCGAAGCCGAGTATGCAGATGAAAGGATTGCAGGAAAAGTTGTGAGGACTTTGTAGGCAGTAAAAGACTTTTTGCTAGCTAGCAGGTAATATATTAGGTGGGTATTGCATCAAGAATGTACGTATATATAGCATCTATTCGAATCTTTTCTCGTATGCACAAAATCTCACTCTGTACGTATAATATTGTGTGTGTGTGAGTGTGTGTACAGATGCATCTCCTTAGAAGGATACTACTAGCACATAGCAGTATTGGTGTTGGATGACTAACAATACGTTTAAACTTTACGGATGGAGGTGCTGGCCGAAACAGGTTTACTTCTTATTTCTAGCCAAGAAATCCTTCACGGAATATCTGTACTACTATTGCTGCTGTGGCCACAGTGGAATAAGAATGTTACATAAGATAAAAGTGCCTTCTCGCACAATAAGAGCAACAATACGGAGACGAACGACTGTTGTGCTGCACTGAGCATCCCCGCTCTCCACTCTTCACACACAGTTCACAGTGTGTCTCTGTCTCGAAAACAGTGGTTCAGTTTGGCATTCATTAATATTACGTGTTCCGCGTGCACTCACTGACTCAGAATAAGTAGTGTCTAAATGTTGCAAGGGAAAAGAGTGAGGTTGACCTAGAATGCCCGGTTGCTTGGGCACGGGATGACCTGGGGAGGGTATTACAGAGAGTAGTGGCTCGGCGGCAAGGCACGTAGACAAGAAACCCCCAAAAGGGTCAGACGGAGAGAGACAGTTGTTTCTATTGATATTTATATCACATCTGCCATGAGAAAATCCCTGCCATTTGCGGAGAAATTTGACAGTGGCGATAATCTAATGGAAGCGAAAAAACTGGTCTGTGCTACTTTTTTCGTCTTTGCGTCATGTTCGAATAGGTAGGTAGGAATGTATAAGGCACCACGTGTAAGCCCTATGATGATGGAATAATGAATTCACCTAAAAGGGCAATTTGCCTTCTCACGGAGCACAACTCTCAGGTAAGAGAGTTGTGCTCGAAAGACAGAGAGAGCCAGCGAGAGAGAATCCCGTCCGCTGCTCCTCTCTGCTGATTTTACTCCTTTTTAACTTGATTCTCCACTCAACCGCAACTTGTCTCATCCTCGTTTCTTCCCTGTGTGTGCTGCTCTCTTCACATCTCTCTCTCTCCATTTCATTTCCGTGTATTGCCAGCCAGATGCCCATTGTCATTCACTAATAGAGCTTCTCTCTCCTCTTTCGTTACAGGTTGCCCCGACTGTCGGCAAACATGCAGTGCACTTTCTTAAAAGTGGAAATCTCGTACAGTCGCCGCCGCTCTACAAGCCGCCAAAATGTGCCCACTGATAAATATCATTGAAATTTTGCAGTTATTTTCGTACATTTATCGTTCTACGCAGTTTCTCTACAAAAAACAGTGCCACATTGACCAGTGACCACAGTGAGTTCAAATTTGAATTGAGAAAATTGGGAACAGAAGAGGATTCCTTCAGATCAGTGAAATTTGTGTGGACTATGTCATTGTAATGCCATGATGGTTCTGCGGCATGTTGGGCCCCCAACCTCTACGGAGGTGAGCCATGAGGAAATCAGTTCTCGGGAGGAGCGACCTGCAAGTCCCATCGACTTGAGCAATAAAAATGTGCGCTCAACGCAAGCAGAAGTGTCTCGTCACTTAGCAAAGTCTCCCTGTCTCTCAATTGTTCCTTCTATACGACCTTTGTCGCGTAACCACATCCACAACAACAACAATAATAATATCTACCTTAATAATAATAACAACAACAACAATAATAATAATAATAATAATAGCAACAGTAGTGCGCTCGTGTCACGCTCCACTTCGGAGGATGTTCACGGGACAGTGTGTCGGAGTGGTGGTGGGGGGAGTGATAGTAGTGGTGGTGGGGGCGGACTGGGCTGTGGAGGTTCCACCCGCGAAGTTCGGTGGCGAGATATGAAAATGATACAAGTTGGAACTGACGAAGATAACTCTTACTCTTCCCCCGACTCTGGTCTTCATCGAGACTCTCCCGGCGAGGGTGAGGATGAGGAAGTGTCTCCGAATAAATCTACAAGTCCGCCAATGTCTCACTCGTCTCGGAAGCAGGCGCAGTCACTCATTCCGCTCTCGCTGATACGGGCCCGCTACAATCACAGTCCGAGGGGGGAGAGTGGGGGAGGCGGTGCACTGACCCCCATAAATATGCCCGAGGACTCTGAGAAACAGCCTGATCAAGTGAAATCGAAAAGAGCCCGTCTCGAGGAAATGGTGACGAATATAAAATCATCGAAAGACCGAACGAGGAGAAACTCGGGAGACGACGACTCTTCCGGGGGCCATGTAACATCTAGTGATGAAGTGACTGACGACGGTCCGACTGACTTGAGAAATTCCACCTTTATTAGAAACGAGTCCTCGTTAGGAGCCGCCAAGAGAGCTGCCATCAATTTAAATCTGTCTCGGGACGTGTTTCGGGTTCATGATGAAGAGGACATGGACGAAGAGCCGTGTAATCTAGTCTGTCCCAAGTCCCGCGGCACATCTCTCAGTGATACGCAAAATTTCGAAGCCTGGAAAAATAAAGTGCCTCAAAAAACAATGCAGCCTCTCTCGCCCTCCGACGCTGCCAAAATGTACGGGGTCGACCCAGAGACCTACCAACAGCAAATGATGCAACTGCAACTGACCTCTGCTGCCATGCTCGGTGACCCAGGTGGACTTCTCAAGGCAATGGGCGGATACCCGCCTTTGGTTTATTTGGGCTACTACTCTCAACTACTTCATAGTTTTCAAGCTCAAGAAATTCTTCGCCAATACGCCATGCAGTCACAAAATGTAACTCCAACTGTTAGTCAAGGCGAAAAGGTAAAAATATTATCCATTCAATTCTTTACATACATATAAATATTAATCCAACATAAATACTGCCAAAAGAATTAGCATCCCTTTGCTCTATGCTTGTAGGTATATAAAATGTATGTACAATGTACACTACAAAAAATAGCTATATATAATCGGGGCTGTATCAGATTTCTTTGGCTAATTTGTCCCCTAATTGTTACGTACATGAAAAAATGAGCTGCGTGCGCTCTATAAAAACACAGCACAGAAAATAACATTATTAGCAAGTCAAGTCATGAAAGTAAGCTTCCATAAGGACTATAGTTTAGTATGACCTGATATATTGTATGTATGAGTGGAGAAACCCTTCGTGCCGCACACAAAGTACCCAAATAGAAATATCAGTGTTTTGCTTAGAACTAGTTTCCCTTAGTGAAAACGAAAGTAGTCTGTGTGCACAGATATAGCAAGTCCCTGATTATATAAACGGGGCTGTAAAGTTATTGTCAAACTTCCGTATATAAGAATATTCCTCTGTCTATGTATATAGTCGTATATCTATTATCTATAGGTAGACAGGGCAGTGGTGCCCTTTCTTATCTCCCTTGTATTGTTGTGTTTTTTAAAAGAGCAACTGGACAGGAATATAACAGGGCACTTATTACGTGTACGGACACGAAGGATCTAAAAAGGTCCCCCAAGGCAACATGTAGCCGTGTAAAAGCTGCAGCGAAGGGAGCCGGGACCAATGACCGCATGGCATGTGCATACGTGCAAGCCGTGTCTGTCTACTATGTGTGTCTGTATATAAAGTTGTACTTCCTACTACTCACACGCCTTTATAAGTCCGTGTGTGCACACTCTACGTCCTCACTTGGCTACAGCAACATGTTTTCTATATTGCAGAGTCCTAGTGTTCCTCGAACGTTGGGATCTTCCGGGTACAATTGTCGATCTCCCTTGTCGCCCGCGTCACTCAGTGAGGGTCCGACGGGAATGGACTCGGATGGGTCAGTAGTGGGTCAAACGACTCCAGGAAGTGCCAATGGTAAGCGAGCGCCGCGTGCAATGACGGGACGCCACGTGCGAACAGGAACAGGAGCCTCTCCGTCCACGCTGCAGACACTGCGGCAAAAGATCGAGGAGCGACAACGAATCAAGGCTCAACAGGTCCGTCATGACACCGTCATGCAATCACACTCGAAAGGGAAAAATGTCAAATATGCAAAAAAGTCTAAGAAATGATTGAACTGCAAAAACTGCACACAATTACAACAGAAGCCAGTGGATAAAACTCTTGTTCATCTCTAGACATAAGCTACTTTTTTAATTATTTAATAACAATTATAGAATTTCATTGTTGATTCATCGTAGAACTGTTTTTTTTTAATTAGGGGGTTCGCTCGTCGCTCCGCACTAGTATTTAGTCCAATGCATTAGGCAGTGTCATGTCCTTTTTGTATTTAGCGTGTAGGTATAGGCAAACCTCAACGGGTGAATGACAATACACATACAAATGTCATAGTGTTTAGAGTAGCGTAGCGATGTAGTGCGTCTTTTATTTACATACACACACACATACACGACAAAAAGGTTTTACATTTTATGGTGACAATAGTACAGTATAGTGTATTGTACATATTACTATGTAGATGTCAGTATGGTAAATTCATAGCATTTCATGGTATAGCTTTTCTTCCCAGAGCCACATTTATGTACCTACTCAATGAAGTAAGTAAGTAAGTAAGTAAGTAACATGGAAGAATCTAGACTCTTAATATTTACTAGACAACATATTTAACTAATATATTATTATTATTATTATTATCATCATTATTATTATTTAATTATTACATATAAATATACGTTTATTGACTATGTTTATTATTATTAATTCTTAATAAGTTATTATATTACTATTATTATTATTGATTAATGATTATATATTACAATTACTATGACAGATTCTGTCACGTGGGACTAGATAGTATCTTTGTACGACAGATACTACACACAAAGAATTTTACCTAGAGGTAGCAATAGAAAGCAGAGAGCAGCAGATAAACTATTAAGTCGCAGTCTCAAAGTCTCAAACTCAATTAAATTAGGAACAATAATTACCAAGTACATAATTAAATACATACAGGTATACTTTAAGATGCCGAGTAGGTTGAATGGTAGACTAATGGTACACATAAAGACTATAGAATACACTCCAATTACGATTTTTTTTAAATACGACTATATATTATAAGTATATGGCTCAAATCTAGATTCTCTTGCCGCGGAATACGCAAGATTCGATTTTTTACTCCTCAGCCGATCAAATTAACTTTTTTACACATGAAACAGCAGAAGAAACCAACGAGAAAATTGTGTGAGAGAGTGTTCATAATAATGTGCAGGCGAATGAGAGAGGCAGCAGATGAATGTTTGTATTTGTAATTTATTTTGTATTTGACTCCCTGTTTGAATGGTGACCTAGTGCCACTCGGAACAATATACAAACATTCCCTATACTACTAAATACTACTATTACTACTATTACTACTACTAGTACATTACGTACCAATTTTTACAACTGCAAGACAATAAGGTAGAGAGGAGCAAGCACTGGACGAGGAGAAAGGAGAGAGGCAGGAGTATACACAGTAGAGAATAGAACGGGTATAATAAACACAACTATGGTACATTCACATTCAGTTGGAGCCTCTGTCTCCAATTATTTACATGAGCCATAGTTGACTTTCTTGGAATGGAGGCCGACTTTATGATTATGATGATGAGAATATTAGAATGGCAAGAAGTAGAATAATACACAGAACATTATGTACCTTAACACGTTGTGTAGCATAGCTAAAAGCCAACGATGTGAGTATTTAACCTTTTAAATAAAAGGGAAGAATCAAAGATTGAGATTTTAAATTGTTTGTGGAAAAGATGTGCAGCCAACAATTCGGAAATAAACAATCAACGATATGCTAACATTTTCAATTAGATTTATACAAGTTGTTGTCACAAACGAAGATAGGTATATATTTGTATGTAGCTCACTAACCGCCACCGGACCACCATTACAACTGGTGAAATTGGAAGGAGAGGCAATTCGAGAAATGTCTGACTGTTGTAATCGAGAGGAATTCATAAATATATATACTAAATACTTACTAAAAGTGAACACGTATAATATTCTATTAGAGAGTACATTCGGGAATTGTGAATAGCGATTAAGGGTTATTTTCACTTAGAAGTACGTGTTGCGGTGAAATTGCTCTTCTTTTGTGAAACGGGTGAAAATAGCGGGCAGATAGACCGAGATAGGGAAAAGTACAGCCAGTGGCTTGAGGCTGCTGTGTGTTGCTGACTTTCTCTGAGGCGCTAATGGTGAGCGACACCCGTGAGGAGGAGGAGGAGGAGGAAGGAGGGAGGCGGAGGGTGGACTAACACTAGAAGTAATATTACAAACATTGGCAAACAAAAAAAAGACAGCAGAAAGAAAGACAGTATTTCGGATACATAGGAGATAAATATGTAAGATGTGCGAGAGAAGAGGAATGGGAGGATGGGAAATATTATTAACTAGATGAATCCTGTCTTGCTGTTGGCATGTAGCTGGGCGCTCTCGTCAGTCCAACGTGCTCACAACAGATTGTTCAACAAGTCAGTATTGAAGCATTTATAGGTATACATGTTTCTGTTATTATTAAATACATACTGCTATAATACTATTTACTACTTATCCTATATACATTACTTTACATTCATAGTATGCATACTACAATACATTATATAGAATTATACGTAATACATTTTTATTATTGATTACATTATTATATTGACTACATATTTAAATATATGCCGTGTTTGCATTGCAACAAACATGAGTAATACGTCACGTTGCGTTATATAAATACGTTGTGTATGGCCATATCCCTGTTCATCCTGTTGTTACTCCTACCAAAACCAAATGAATTTCCTTCGCAATGAGCATTCAGAATAAATAATATCAATGCAATTTTCCAATGATAAATCTTGAGATCTTCTTATTTCGTGTCTACGCGTTTACTCACAACAACGGTATCTCTCTCACTCACTTCTTCCAGTCATCACACGGTTAATTGGTCATCATCAATAATTATGTATGCACAAGAGCCACTGGGGCACCCACCACATTTTTAATTGTATATATTAGCAAAGGAAGCGCAGACACACATAATACTACTAGAGGGTCACTTGACGAACTGCACAGTAAATTAGATGTGCACATGTGCACAACTGACAAGCTACCAAAGCTCCACTTTTATTGTGTGGAATTTAAGGAGCCACCTGCGTTCTCACCTCATCGTCCTCTCTCGCTCTTCTCCAATCAACTCGAGAGAGAGGGAGAGAGAGAGAGAGAGAGAGAGAGAGAGAGATGTATGTACATTATTCGCAGTGTAATATAAGATTGCAGTGCATAGTTAGGGAAATGGTGGGTTAATGTTCACGGTACACACTCCGAAGGGCCTAATAACTACTTAAATACATATAACTATATGCATTTGAAAGAACAACAATACTCGAAAAGGAAGTACATAGGAGAGCAGGAGCATAGGAGAATAATTCAGAGTTCTCACATTTCGTAAATTGTTGTTTCCTCGCAAGAGAGTTTATAATGTAAGGACATGACACGTATAATGTGTTATCGATCTATATACTATTCCGTAATCTGTGCATATCACAATGTCAGAATGCAAAGTGAGCTGTATGCATGTGTAGGGAGAGGAAGAAGATTCCGCATAGTGACTGGAGACCAGTATGCACACACACACACACACACACACACACGCACACACACACGCACAGAGAGAGAGAGAGAGAGAGAGAGAGAGACAGCATTGTAATCTTGACTTTGACTTTACATGGACCGTAGTATATGTGCATATAAAAATGCATGTATTTCGTATTACTGTACTAGTAGGTAGGTAAAGCGTGGGGGCCATCGACCACATGAGGCTGAACAAAGTCAGGTTCCAGGATTACTATCAAAGAAGATACCTATTGAGGAAAGACAAAACATTGAAACAGGAAAAGAGCATTCCATAGTGAATCAAAAACCCACCTGAGTAAAACTTTAAGAACTAGTTTTGTGGTATTTGGTTGCTGATCACATAGTGCTATAGGCAAAAGTGCAAAGCCCTGCCATACTTAAACACACATTGTTTCCTACATAATACGTAGTACGTAGCATGTACACGATTACTTACATACCTACATTCAACTCTCTACTGCAGCTCGTCTCTCTCTCTCTCTCTCTCTCTCTCAGCCAACATAATAAATACACAGGGAAAATTTTGATACAACGTAATAGCACCGTGTGTACAAAGAGACGACCCTCAACTTTTATAGACACGTTGAACAGTATCCAAAGTATGATGATGATCTTTCATTCCACAGCACAAGAACAGCACAAATATGAGCAGAAAACGAAGAGACGGACAGGACGAGCTAGATAATTCATTTCTGTATTCCACAATCTCTCTTTCTGATTCTCTCTTTGCTGTCTGTCTGTGTGTGTAGTAAATACCTACGTAAACATTTCGTCGTGAAATCCAACCCCAAATAGCATTTGTCTACATCAGGGTTGTCCCATGTGGCACTTATAAGGTATTCATTCCCAAAGCTATAAAAACGAGAAATTAATGTGTTCAACATTGAAAACAAATTTTTGCATACTGTGTCATAACTGTGTAGCACATGCGCGTATCTTGTCCTATAGCTATTTATACACACGTAATTATGTATAAAATTGGTATTTCCACACAGAAGAGATATCGTGTGTGTTTGCACAGTTTCCCCCTAAAATTACCTTATGACGTTTCACCAATTATTCAATACAAAGAAAATGTTTGTTTTTTTGCATTCTGCTGGTGATTATATATAAATACATATGTAGCGTGTGTCAACGTATAATTTTCTTCGGATATTCTTGGCGAATAATTCAAATGCAGAGAAGATGGGTGGTTGGTGTGCGGGGAGGGATTATCTGTGGCACATGCAACAACGACTCTGGTAGTCTCATCTGACACATTCAGCATTCAGATTCAGTCTGGCCGACTGTCCTACATCATTCTTGTAGTCAATGTATAAGTATGGAGTTTCTCATCGTTCACCTTTCAGTTGTTTGGCTTGACTTGGTTTGGTCACTTTTTCATTTCATCTGGTCTTCTCAGTTTTTGTCTGTGTGTCTATACCTACCAGATGTACAAATATGTGCAGTGCACGAGGTAGTGGAACATTAGTGGAATGGTTCATAGATACTTCTTTTCTGCTGCTGCTGTTGCTCAGATAGAGTTCAGTCATGTGTCCTCCTAATACTTGTATTTTGCATCCTTTCGCCCACTCTGCTCCCTCCGTTTCTATTATCTTTCCTGTACACAACAGAGAGAGAGAGACACACACACAGAGATACACAACTTGTATGCTAGGCTATCCCACATTTTTATTGTTCAATTGCATCTGATGTACATACTTACGTACCACTACAACACTACAAGTGTCTGTCTCTTCTCTCGTTTGCTTGTTTCACTTGCGGTGCGACTTGCCTAAAACTTTCTGACTGCAAACAGTGGAACTCCTCCTTTTTTGCTTCTAGTCCACATTCCACCATAGTTGTTTTTGGACCACATCATTCAGATTCTGAACGTTTAAACAATATCTTGTTACACTTTATATAATCTAATCATTCACATGCTCTCTACCTACCAGCCAGCGTCTACCTAATATTCTCTCTACCTACTAAGGCGCATCTCACTGTGTCGCCAATATTTACAACTGTTTGTCATACCAGCCTCCACACAAACTTACTTTTTATCTCCACGCAGTTGACATTCACGCTGCCGCAACGGGGAAATCTGCATTCCCCATGATTTTCATTGATCGTTCGGCACATTTCATAGGAAATTAGTATCTTATCGTTAAAGCCGCTACAGGGTCGTATTATCCTTGCCCGGTTTTTTAACCTTATATTGCTTCTTGTATTTCTTTTGCTTTTCTATCAATCTGTTATTATATGACGTCAATTAATTGCGATGATGCATTAAAAGCAGTGGAAGCTTCCATCTTTAACAAATAATATAAAATGTAGCCACCAATTTGCAATTTGCATTCAGAATTATTTCGATAAGGATTTTGTGTGTAATCACAAACATATTTTCGCAACCGTCGAATTTTTTTAGCATCAAAATAAACTTATATTTTTACCACGTCCGTATTATTCCGACATAAATGTGTGAGTCTCACACAGCAAAAGTTCTACGTAGATAAATATTTATAGCCACTGAAACAAATAAGTTTTATGCAATGGGAGAATGATTATATCTTTAGTAATCCTCCATAGAATTAAAATATTTATAACTTTAATATTATTTGGATGCCACATACTTCCAGTGCGTGAGAACAAGTATAACTACATTCTAAAGTACAATTCAGTATAATTAGAGATGTGAAGCTTCGTTTTAGACTTGAAAAGAGTAATACATGGAAATGTGGTGGAAATACTGACAATAACCACAATATTAAACTGTGCAATATAAACATGTACCTGAAAAATTCCGAACGTGCCGTTTTTGATGGCTACTAATGGCTTTTGTATTTAGGAAAATAGCAAAGGGCAGAAAAGTCAAAGTTAAAGAAACAAGGTCATCGATAATGGAGTTCTTGGATGGAAGCAGTGGGCACACATATATATTAGTGCTAGGAAAGAAACAGCTCTTTGGCTACGAGCGATTGAGAAATATAAAGGAAGACGACTAAAAAGAGATCAAGATGAACCATTACGTACATATTGTAGCTATTTGTTGTGTGGATGTGTTTCTGTGTGTTTGAGTAGTTGTTTACAAAGTTGTTGTTGGTTACTTGTGACTCTTTTTCCTTCTCAACTAATTCCTACGAATACATTTTCTCATTGAGGTCTCTTCTCTCTGCGGTTCCTTACTCCCTCACCAAAGCTCACTGTCTATTCACTTCTACGTATATGTGCGTGTGTGTGGAAAAGTTGCTGTAGTTGTAATGCAGTGAAGAAAGCCTTCGTTGTTGTTCTCTGTTGTTGCAGGGTTAGTCAGTGCACAAACACACACACACACACAAAAGAGAGAAGAGTAATCAAAAAGACTGAGCGCAAAGACGTACGTATGATCAGAGAGAATTCTCTGGCTACCTATATGATTTCACGTCAGCAACTGTAATTGAGATGGACTTGATTTGTTCGTTTAACTCGTTCCTAGGTAATATTGTACGTGACAGTAGTGCAGTGGCTTTCAGCAATAATATCTGGGTTGTAATCTGGTGGCTGTGTGCTCCGTGTTGGGTAGCAATAGAAATAGTACAGAGTGAAGCCACTACATCCGACCAAAGAGGGCTGACTTCATTTGACTTAAAACTTTGGGTCACATCCCATCATTTTTCTTCTCTGAAACATGCACAGGGTAGTAGTAATAATAAAATATGATCCTATAGAATACAGCGAGACGGAGTAGTGGCTCCGTGTGTGCTTCTACTACATAGCAGCTACACATACGAATGTAATGCTCATAAATGAGAAGAATCACAGAGAGATAAACGAAAGAAACTACATTTCTGTAGTAGACAATTCATGCAAAAGTTAATAATAGCACATGCTGCTAAGCCACATAGGTTATTACGAGGTTTGAAACTTGTTTGCCTTGACTTGGTACTTTGCATAAGAGAGAACTGTGAAGAACATTGCCATACCATTCCACAGCATGTCATACCCGTGGATATATAGGCCCAAACCCTGTTTGCAACACATACTACTACTACAACATGCATGTAGATACACACAAGTGTCTATATACGCACACGTCCACACTACAATTGCAGCAAAGCACATGCACACGCTGATAAAAAATATTCAGGTACAACTACCTTCCTAAAACCTAAATCAACTCATTCCAGTTATTTCTATAAGCAATCCTCTGCTTCATATACAAATATAAAGATACACAGACTAATATTATACCAGACGACATATAGTCTTTTGAAAAAATAAGCTACATTCTTGGAGGGACGCCGTGCTCACACAACAACGAAATTACGTTTCTCTGTGCACAATCTTCTTTTCACTCTCCCATTTAATGCAACATGCTACTGCCTACCAGTATATGAACATATCCGAAGCAGAAGAGATGGATGTGCCAACTATATATAGAAGCAGAGAGTGCACAGGTAAGTAGCCAACGCACACCCTTATCTAGCTTCTCTGCTGAAAGTGCGTGAAATAGGAATACCCACTACTACTTTTGTTTCTTTGTGTTATGTGTCTGTCTGTGTGTAGTTTGGGGAGTAAGAAGCCAGACAATATTTATTGTATATATAACATGTTGGATGGAAATAAAGAAGATCTCTTGTTTCTGCGGATGTGTGTATATGTAGAGATAGTAGTGGAGTGCACAGCAACTGCTGTCTCTCACCTATTCGTGTTCGTGCTCTTGTCGTCTTTATATTTTACTTTCGTTCTGCAATGCAGTCTGAAGCTCTGAGGAATGTACAGAGGCCACTACCCACCGAACAACAGATTTAGTACACTTTAAAAAAAAGTCTACGTACTATATATATCCATCATGTCGACTCTGCCAACTTACTAATAATAATATTGCACACAACCACTTACCACTTTTCATTTGTATTCGAAGTGTTCTCTGTGTGAAACTACAATATACAATATATATAAATATGTTGGACCAAGTATAAAGAGAGTCTGACTCTGACATCATGATTTTACTGCAACTACTGATACTCCTACTACAATGAGATACATGGAGATACATGGAGATACATGGACAGAACAGAGAGAACATGAAGCGAAGCCACTGGTGCTCGTGCTCTTATTATTACTTTTGCTTACATTTTAAGAGATTCGTTTGTTCCGTTCGGGCGCAAATACATTCCCATGACATAAAGCAAGAAAATCCCAGAGTATAATAAATTTCATTTCATATACTATATTTATCTACAAAAACATATTCACTCACTCACACACCATATAACGTATCTCGAGCCATCTCACACATGGAGTTGGCTAAAAAACTTGCTCGATACTGTAACGATTACATGAACTGTGCGATAGTCATATGTACGTGTCTATGTTTCCACTGTGCTCTGCTAGCTGAGCAGCAGCGTCAAAGCACAGCCAGTGAATGAGTGAGAAGAAGAAGCTAGCCTTATTGGATAACCTACTAAAGCCAAAATATTATAAATTCAGGAGAAGGAGACCTTAATAGAGTAGAACTTTGGTAGACTCATCCAGAGTTCATGTGTACTTGCACTTACTTAGTTTGTACGCAGAGCGCACCTACACTACTACAATGCATATACTCCTGGTTTTTTTCCCATTGTGTAATCCTTTGAAGTAAAACTCAAATAAACTTTAAAAACTCGACTGTCAGCTTTGATATAATAGCTGAAAGTCCTGCTTTTTTGTTTTATACACGAAATGTAAGGTGGCGAGCAACAGAACGATATAGTAAATGCGCCAAGGTTCCAATGACCACTATGAATATGAAATTGAACTTGAAATGCTTTTACATACACATACGTGTATCAATGTGTGAGAGCGGTGTGGTACGAAGCAAAAGTGGCTTAGAATATATATACATGGGATATAGTATGCTGGTGGTGTAGCTCACAAAAGAAAACTCATTCTCTTAAGACAATGATCGAATTTTAAGTGTTGGCAAGAGCAAGACAGATAGCCTTTAGTATGTACGGTCGTCTCTCCCTGTCTCAATCTGTGTACTACTTGCATATAATTCTAGCCAACGAACAAGTGGAGAGCAGCAGCTGAATACTATTTTTTGCCAACTGTGCTACTTTTTAGGAACTGTCATGATTTCCTCCATTCTCTCTCAAGGTGTCAATTAGCGATACTTATGAGAACATTTAAAATGTACGCACAAATAGCCTTGCTGCAAAATATTTTGATAAATTCCCTTTCAGGTCAAAGTTCGAATTTGCTCACAAATAGCTATCCCATTTTCTGCTGTGTACTACACGTAGTTCGACAGAATTCTCATGCGACGACTTTATTGTAAGTAGCAGCTAGCTTGCGGTGCTTTGCAGGTACAATAAATGAAAATAATAAATGTACTGAGTGAGAAAAACAATACATTTAGCTAATGATTCGAATTTGGTCTTGTAGTTTAGTTCCTTTTTCATTGCTCTATTGTTGTTGCCATTCAAAAGCTCACTTGGATTATTAGGTAGCCTAGAAAGCCTTGGAAAACCCCAGGTCAGCACATTCACGACTATATGGGGCTCTGTGTAATAGTTAGGTCGCTCTGAAAAACAAAAGTAATAAAAGTCACATGGATATCTAAATAATTCCTCTGAATGTAACAAATGAATAACATTCGATAAACAGTTTTGTACACTAAATACGCGTGAGTGTTTGTTTCCGAATATTTCTGAATTTTACACACACACAGCGAATCACATTAATAATGAAGTAATAAAGAAGCTAGCGAGTTTCTCTCATCTATAGGTACTGTCAGCAATGCCACTCAAGAATACATACATATACATAACATGGTTCTCAGAAACAGAAAAATGCAGGAATTACACGATTTTTTAAATTTGCACTCTTCTAGTACACAAAGTACAGCAGTCATGTTAGTGGCAGAAAAACACTTAAGACTAATTGACTCATGTACGAGGACTAGGAACGACGAGCAGTTGCTAACAATAAGCGAGCTGTGTGCAGAGATGCGAGGGATATACAATTAGTATAGTTTAGTAGTAAGTAGTAGTCAGTTCACAACATTTTTATACTCTAAAAGTAAATAAATGTCGGCAGTGGATTTGATGGAAACCAGAAGGTCATATAAAGCCCTTGTTCACACAAAATTCTCAACTTTTATCGTACAGTTGAGATTACGATTACATCTTAATTTGCTACATTACAAATTATAAGATTTCTGTCTCTGTAACGATCTGTTGCGCAATCTCCCAGGATTAATGAGATATTATTCTGCTGTTGCTTCTGCTGCTCTTCTTGGCTCCTCCAATTCTACAAACTACATTGTAGTTGTAATGGCATTGCTTCGTAATTGCCCATTCTAGACACAAATGTTATTTCCATTCCGGAGTGACTTTTCTTCATCTTTCTCACGTATTGTATTAAGTATTTTTACACGGAATATTGGCCAGCACTCGGCGGCCTCTGTTTTCTCTGCTGACTTCTGACAAACTATTTCGCAAGACACACACACACAATTGATTATTGCGCCAATTGTAAAAAATCTTTGTGTAATTAGGGATGTTTGTAGAGAACGTATTGTCTGTCTGTATCTCTAGCAAATAAATGACAGTGATACTCATCTATATCCCTTATACCTCTCCGCATCTATGGTATTTACATTGTATGAGGAATTCTTATAGACTGATGCAAAAACGTTTTTTCTCAACAGTTCACTTATCATCTTTCCAAATAAAGCAATGAAGTACAAACGATATGCAATTATTCAATACGTGAGACCAGTACAATGCAGTAAAGTAACACTGAACACTATATTAGTGAGCAGATATATTTATTCTATCCTACGAGCAACCTTAAAAGCAAACTGCGTCATAATTGAAATTGCATTTGCAGAAATCCCCAAACATGTTACGCATGTATAACCTTAATTGCTCTCTTGAACAAATGGATTGTTTCTTCTTCTGCAGATTGTGCTCAGAACTAGAGCTGAAATTTATTTTCGTTCTAAACTATGAGAACTTTTTTGCATTGTGGAAAAACGAAACGACTGAAACCTTCCAATGTTTCCGTTTGCATTAATTACTTCACCCATTAACATTTCTGTTTACATACACACATATAACGAGACATTGTACTATGCACATGAAATCCAATTTCATATAATTAATTATCTCTCTAGCACAAAATCGACGATTGCACAATCTCCAACATTGTTTTTATCGTCAATGTACAGAACCTCCACCACTACTATCTGCATCCATTATCTTTCTTTTAATTCCTCTTAACGTCTATCATTCATCCTAAATGATTATGCTCCATAATTTTCTCATTCAAATTTAGAGTAATAATTAGTTTTTGCAGCAGTAATAGATGCTAGCTAGTAAATAGTACGTGTGAGTCATTTTTTAAATTAATACTTAAGCATTCAAGAGAATAATTTTAATCCATGAATGTATTTCCAATTTTTTATCTTTGTTCGACTCTAACCACTGCAGAAAAATAATGCAAGTAATTTATTATGGTATCCATGAAGTCCCTGGTGGTAAATTTACCTTTCGTCCTTCCTTCCAATCGGATTATACATAATGTATAGGTAGTTCGGTAGTAAAATTAAATCATGGTGACGGTTGAGTGCGGCAGAAAGTTACACCGACAAGAAAAGGAAACTACTTGTCTATCAACTATACATTATAATGCTATAACATTAGCACGGCAAAATAAATCAGCCAGCTTTACGTATGTGTGCCTATACCTAATTGTAAGTAGTGTATCTATAGTGACTATCAAGAGTGAGAGAGAGAGAGAGGCTGATAAAATAATTAGCTAGGGTGCATGTAATACAGATATGTAATTGCCTCAGTGTATGTACATACCTTTGTTTATAATATGGTGTAGGTTCGCTAATGGGCGGCATGTACACTGTTTGTATATCTAGCCAAGAATGAAGACATGTGCTGCTAACGTCAGTGAAATAATGTACGTGGTAGTGTGCCATCTTATAATAATGCACCGTGCACCTAAGCACCTAACTAACAATAAGTATAATAAGCGAGCAGAGCAATCCTATAGTTGTATCTTGTATCTGTGCAGCAATTGCGTATGCAGACACACACACAGAATGGGGAATGGAAAACAAAAAGAAGAGAGGAAGGAAGAGAACATCAACTATTAAATGTAGCAAGTGGCAATAATTGGTTACGTTATGCTTTGTCAGTGTGGCACTCCGTTTTTTTAACTCTTGGCAAGCAGCACAACCAGAGCTTATCAAGATAATAGATAAGAGAGAAATACCACACAGTCATAACATATTTGTAGGTAGAAATAATTATGATGAGCCATGTTAACTTATAATGTTGCAGCACACGGCTTTTTTTTTATAACAAATATCTCAGACGCACTACGCTCACCAATTACAATTGTTTCAGTTTCTGCAAGAAAAATCTAAATCAATTTCACGACTTGAATTTAATTTAACTCCAAGTACAAATCGGAGGAACGAACAGCCGACTGCAACAACAACCACCACCACCACTCACAAAGTCAGTCATTTAGTAAAACTCACTGTGAGCTGTATTCTTGTACAATGTGTGGGAGTGGATGTACGCAGTTAACTACTTTTCTGATGCCTGTGTGTGTGTGTGTCTGTGTGATACATCTGAGTGGTAATTTCCGCTGTGCCATTACATGCTATTTTGAAAATGAATTATGTTGCCGTATCTGTCAATTGACACCCATAATCAGACAAATATGACGTCGTTAATTACTCCCATCAACTTTTCCCGACTATTCGGCAATAACGGGAAGAGATCTATTACAAGTCGTAAAAACTAACATGGAAATAATTTGTTGTGTTAGACGAGTACACTTTATATACCATGTATGTGCTTGCGGCAGGCAATCCGTAGTTCCTTTTCCACAATGCAACCAGAGTATACACCCTATCCGCGCAAATTCTTGTGAGTGGCTTTAGAATGCACGTATAATTTGTTCACAAAGTTGAGGTGACTGAAATGCCCACACGGTTCGCACAAATAACACAATTGCAATAAAGGAGAGTTGTGAAATTGTTGTGTGTATCTAAAACTGTGTGTTATCGGCTTCTGACTGAAAAAGGGACGATGAGATGATCGACCACAACAACGTGTATGAGTTGCGACTTGTTACGAATTTGCCTTTTCCTCTTTTACTACTAGAACTCATACTCTCCTCTAATGCATCAATGAATTTACTCATCACCTATCCTATAATCATGAGTAATAATCAGACAGAGGTAAAGACAGTGCGACAAAACATTAGAAACGTGTTCTCCACTTGTTGTGTAGAGTGGCGGTGGTGCTCGTACAGGCCAACATGGTAATTTCATTGGTAACTTAAAAAGATACTGACCCTAAGTTCAGGTATAAGCAAGTAAGTAACTACTATCAATTTTTCCTATATACACAGTGCACAAAGTCTCTCAACTCTTTGTGTCTATACATAACCACGTTCAATTGCACATTTCCCTTTTAAGCCACAGAGAGCGAGAGAGAGAGAGAGGAATAAATGAAAGAGGGAAGATTCCTTAAGATTTTACACCGCCAACATAAATCTCGGCTGCCCCACCAAAGTATAACACCAGAGAACACAGACCATGTCGGGCCGGACGAACTCCAAATTAGAAATGGGGTACTACGAAGGTAATTTAATGCATTGCCATTACTAGCTATCAGAACGTTACTGTACTATAAACATTTGTTTCAAGTGCTCGTCGTCGCATGGTAAGCTCACAGTAAGACACAGTGCACATGAAAACTGTGTATTAGCTATGTATGCTACCTATTATCTTCTTTCAGACAACATCATCTTACATGGCGAAACTAAATTGCTGGTATGCACGTAGTACCTGGTGTGTGTATTGTACGTAGTGTAAGTGACTCACTTGCCGAAAATAAAAAGCGAATGTGATGCTAAGAATGAAGGATTTTTTTTGCTCGGACTCTAGGACGCTGCACCAAGCCAAACTTTGTTCAAGGCGACCGAAGGAGCACCTTTGGCGGCGGCTATTTATCCACAAATTTACTCGGCCGTCTCTTATATATAATCCATACCAGTTTTTTGTAAAAGCGAATATTTACTGACAAAGGCTAAATAAAAAATCAAATCGTCACATGCACACCAAGATTTTATCACGACGACAGACAATGATAAGTTGTATGCAGTTATTTCTATACAACTTACTTACAAGGAGGGGAGTTTTGTCCAGAAGCGAAATTCTTTACCGGTAAACTCGATCTCATAGTTAGCTCATGAATTTCTCCGATCATACGTAGTACTTTCAGCTAATGAATTTATGTTAATTTATTTACAAGTGTATCTGATTAGTTTTATAAAAATTTCAGTAATTGCTGCAAAGTTTGGATGCAAAGCATTTTTGGCATTTTGATTACGGAAATTTTCCAGATTTCAAAAGCTAAAGAAACTATTCAAAACGGTTACCTTTATTAAAATGCTGTAGGATGCTTCCAAAGTGGCAGAGGCTATTACTAAGTATCATTACTTTTGCATTTCCTTTCAATTCGTTTTTAGAGAACAAAATAAATTTTGAATTTTGTGGTATAGTTATAGCATAATTTTAGCAGGCCCTAAAAACGCGTATGCTTTATCAGTGACAATTTTAAATCTAAAAGGTGCAATTTAATTTACATGTTGTCATCACAAAACTGTACTCTGTAACTAACACAAATTGCTACTTATTGTAGCTTACCATTTGTAGGGGGACTGAGAGAATTCCGTTTTAAAAATAAATACAATTTGATTGTGATTGCATTCTTCTGCATTATATGGAATTACAATACAGAAGTGCCAATATGATAAAATGCATCTGACGAATTATTCCTTACTCATTCAATACAATCTCTTTGTTAGCGCTACCACTGAATTCTCTTTGAAGAGGGTCCTTTTGTCGTGGTCGTAACCAACCAACCTTCCAGTACAAATGAAATTATTTAACAGGGGATTACATTCCTGACTGAGCCCCAATACTAAACATCGTACAATAATGAGATTCTATAATTTCTACAAATATAAGGTTCAGATGTTAAAATTGACCATGATGATGACAATGCCCATAAACTGAAAAATTACAAAATTCATTATTTACGTCAGTCGTAAGGTAATAGGGAATTTCCCCAGGTAAGAAAATTTTATGTTTAGCCTATTTAACCATGTAGGGCAAAAAACCAATACAAATATTATTTTCTCCTTAACAAATCTAATTCGATTCAGCATTTTTGGTGGAAATTCTTTGAATATAAAACTAAATTTAGTATGAATTATGATAATATGTTCAGTGAATTCGCTAATTTAAAAGATCTTGCAGTTTACAGCATGCACATGTGTTGACTGTGATAGCGTGACATCTAAAGGATAATCCGCTAAATGCCTAATATGGTGAGAACGTTTCTTTTGGTGTGATATGTAGTGCGTCTGCTTTTTGTTATCCCCTTTGCCTGAGTTTCTTACAAAGAGGTACACCTACTGATATGTAGTATCAATGTCAGGTTTCAAGACAATGTAGTGCAATGAGAGTAGAATCGTTTCTCGGAATCAAAGTCGAGACTGCTTGTTTAAATTACTAGTTTTACTTTTGCTATTGTTGAGGTAACGTACGTGTACAGTTAGAGGGCAAGGTATTTTCAGCCCAGACCAGATTATCCCTGCTTAAGTATTTCTGTGGATGACCATGTGAATGCACTAAAAGATAAAGCCAGTGCAGACAAACATCTCTATGTATTTAGCTAGAACCAAATTAAAAAATAGAAAAGCAGCAATTCTGAAGTCAAAGTTTCGGTTACTTGTTGGGTTACATTTTCCCTATATAATTACTACTTATTTTCAAGCAACATTCTGTACTACACAGTACACATACAGATTAAAATGAATGATGATGCTAAGTATGCAGTAGTCGGCAGTAGGATTTAAATGGCAGACAAGAATACGCAATTTGTACGTTTAAAATGTGAAACATTCTCAACAATGCTTTTATTTGACATCTCAACATATTACCTACGAACCTTTTAAACCTGAGAAAGGAGCAATTTGTTGGAAAATTCTAAGGAAATCATATTTTATTTTTTATGTGATAATTAATATTCTGGGAATTTATAACAATATTGCAGTTGAATGATGTACCTGCATGAATCCAAATGAATTTATACACACTAATCTCTTCAACACCTGTTTGCCACCTTTAATTCTCACAAATATCAATACATAATATAAAAGCTTCCTAATAGGGCCTGTAACGGATAGGGACGGGATATAACGGTGCAAGCATTGTCCCGTGTTCCGAGTCCCGTGCCCCGATTGCATCTAGACGGTGGGACAGTCTGCATCCATGCAACGGCGGTGCTGGGTTACAGACGGTAATCAAACAAATTAAAAACAGACTCTTGATTTTTAGAAATTGAATCTTGAAATTTTGGGGGCTTTTTAGGTTTTACGTTACACAAAATTTCAGTCGTGTCAAACTGCAAAAAATGAAAAATACTTCAAGACATACGGTTAATGTCTTACAATGCAGTGCTACGGTAACGGTGTGTGCACATTCTATTATTTCCTGCAAAACTGCATTGTACTTGTTCATGTGAAACTATTCTGTTATTTATTTTAAATTTTTTACAATTTATATATTTATGAATTGTCATAAATGAACAGTCCCTCGTACCTTCCCTGGAGAAGGGAAATCAGGAGGTTTCGTTTAACATTGTTTGAGTTCCAACCGTATACTGACATGAAGTTGCCAAGCAACAGGTTGGATTCTCCGTCTTTATTGTATCAGAATGATAGATAAAATTTTTACTTGTATGATATGCAGAAAACAAAGGTCACAATTGGAAATTTTATTTTTTTCGTTTCCCTGAAGTACTTATTGATGCTTCTCAGAAACTTTTCAAAGAACTCAACAGTGACAGGAGAAGCTTTTGAAAACAGTTTGACCCCACTGACATCTGTAATCCAGAAAAACCAAGGGGGACTGTAGGAACTTGACCTATTTTCGTTGCACGACAATTTTGTCGTAGCACATTTCAAAAATTTGTCAGTTGACGATATCAGAACTTGGAGTCCCTCATGGTTCCGGACTATCATTTAATTCCAAGGATGAAAACGTTCCTACGAAAACGGACCTTTAAACTTGAACTCTTCAACTTGAAAAATCGACAAATGCATGGCTAGAGCGTCAACCGTCTTCATTCTATGAAAAGAGAATTTCTGCTCTTGTTCATCAATGGAATAAGTGTATCAAGATCGGAGGATATGTTGAAAAATAGAGCCTGATCTCTCACGTACTTATACAAAGATATTTGATAATAAAGATGGCTCACTTTTTTCAGATCGGCCCTCGTAAATTTTAAATGCAAGAGATTTGCATCGCCCACAATTTTGCAATTGCTTGCAGATAAAATCCCGACGATGTCTGAGATTCGCATACTTTCACATAAGGCATGACGGACAAATATCTTACTTTATCATGACAAGGTCAGCTATCTCTCTATCTGTGTGTGTGTTTGTGTTTAAAACCGCGCCAAGTTAAATGCCCATGCAATCCCAGCGGAGAGGGATTTCTTTGACTAACGCGCGATAATAAAAATACGAAATTAAATTGGGGAAATAAAAGTGGTGTGCTGTTTAATGCAGTAGTAAGTGAATGGCATAATATGTATGTACATTAATGAGCTCGAGTCCCGTGTGTGTGTTTGGAGCAGAGTGTATCTTTACTCATTTGAATTAGATGTTGGTGGTGGTGGTAGGAGCATAGGAGCGAGCTACAACATCAACAACGGTCAGTGAACTGTGCCTCATGACATAACTAATTGCCCATTTTCCACAACACAAAACAACATAACATACTGTTAGACAGCTAACAAAGCTAACAACGTAAGCTAGTAAAGCTAATCTAGCCAAAGCTGTTCCATAGTTCCATGCACATCTATCTATTGCTTTGCATGAGATATCCTACTACCACCACCACCACCATATCATGTCATGCTTGACAGACTTCACTTAACTCCACTGACTGTGCTGTGCTCGTTGCCTTGTCTTCTTCTTCCTTCGGATTGTCTTCCTTTCCATCGTGTGGTCATTCCTGGCAAACACGTACCTATTATGCATGCATTGAAAACATTTTACTCATAATTGTGAGATTCCGCCACTGAGTCAAATCAACAAGGTGCTTCTACGCAATTCTTTTCTGTCCTCACACGCCAGATTCAATTTCCCTATTCTACATACTAACAATAAGTAGTGAGCATAAGTGCAGCCTCGGAAACCACTTCAACTCGACGTGGAACTCTTTGTACGTTTAAGCAAATAAGCCACAGATTAATTTGGATTAATCTCACAGACTCAATTGCATCCGCTGCCATTTAATGGTATTGACACTTTGTGCCATTTGTAGCATTGTGTGGGAAAATAAATAATTACTGTAAACACATATACAACAGCATCACATTTGTCACTTCTTTAGTGGTACTCGTATGTGCAAAATGCGGAGAGATGATTCATATTTCACCGAGTTTTGGATTTCATCATTCTATGATTTTGTAGTACCCACACCCAAAACAAAAATAAGCAACGTAACACGGGAAATATAATTACCAAAGCGTCATGTTTGTTAGAAATATCTCCCAGTGACATTTAAAATTGTATTTTAAATTAAATGAGCATTTAATGGGTTAAATGGGGTAAGTTACTCTTCTACAATTTATGTAAATAAGCAAAAAAATATGAAGGGGTTTTATTAGCGTCGTATTTTAGTATATAAGTAACTTTCATGGGGGTAACCTAAAGCCTTACAATTCAATTTTTCATTCGAGGAAATTAACTCGTAAAGCTTTTAGCTAGTGGAAAAAATCTCACAAAGTAGAAGATTGTCGAGCTGTCAAGAAGAGTATTAAACATTTTAATTTATTAATACAGAGAATGATGAAAGCCTGTAATGAAGATATAGAATACAAGTAGAGTAGTGTGTGTGGAACATGTTGGTGATCCCATTATTCAAACATTCATGGCTATGGGCAAAATAATGTCTTGTCCACATCTCCTACTCTCTTGAAACACATAGAATTTGTATTGTGAATAAAATGTGGAGATTCCGTTTTCTGCAAAAAATGCTCCCATTTTGTTTGCAAATCCCTAATTAGGCATTGTACATCCCTAATTTACAACTCAAAGCAGAATTTTAGCAATTCCTAAGCAGGGTGCGTCGGAGTGGGTTTGGGGTTTTCATGGGTTTTTGAGCAAAAACCCGACCCATAAAAATGATAACCCGACCCATTGGGTTTTTGCTAAAACCAAAAACTGTTAATTTATGAATATTGTTCGTGGAAATTATTTGATTTTGAGTTTAGATCTTAATTAGATCTTTTTTCATCT